>JAPDSC010093749.1:0-12411 GCA_026290005.1 Latrodectus geometricus | reverse complement strand
CATACGAATTTAAGGATATGAATGTGCTGTGTTTGTTTCATCTCATTCCAAACAAAATTAATCTTAAATTCTGAGAATCGAACTTTTTTTTGCATGAACTTGCAAAAAATTAAATGTAGATTGATGTTGTTATTTTTCATATTTAATGTATTTTATAGATCAGTAACATTGCATCATTTAAGCTGGTTGAAGATACAAATTTTTGAAAACATTGATAAGCCCAAATATATACGCGCACACACACAATTGTAATATTATGCCCCATTAAATTATCTTTTTATTTTAAATGAAAAATATGGATATTTTTCAATTTATGAGTAAACTGATCAAATTTTAACCATTACAAAACGGTCTTAAAAAACTAAGAATTTCTATAAGAGAAATTATATTTAAAATGATTGTGGTTTTATTTAAAAACATGTATATATATAGTAATGATTTTGATCACTTTCTGGTATAGCTTGGAGTAAAACTGTCAACGGGGTCCCTTCAAAATTTCTTAAAGGCGGTTCTTTTGTTGCAGTATTATTTCTGTTTAATTTTAATAGTTAATATATTCGATATTATTAAATAAAATTATCCCGCTTAATCCATGCGCAATATCAAAATATATATGCAATTCTAAATTTTATTTAACAAATCAAAATGATGTTTGTTAAATACGAAGTGCATTGAACATTCTATAACTTTTTCATCACATATTTCACCGAGATATTTTTTCTGGTTGAATAATATTTTCATGTTACCCAATCTGAGCGTTCTGTTATAAATTACCTTTAGATAAAAGGATATACTGATTAAAATTAGTGGATAGCCGAACTGCTAAAGGCTTTCTAGAAGCACCTGAACCCGTCCATGTTGGATTCGAAAGAACATTTTATAGAGTAGGCCGACCATATTCACGTGTCACAAAGCGTAAACTCCGGAATATCTCCAGCACTCGTCTCGACACAAATAAAAGCAAAAAAAAAAAAAAAAATGCGACAAAAATTCTTGTCATTGAAAAATATGTGGGATTGAAATTTGGACTTAGCATTCGAATGCGATATTATTTTTTAGGCCACGGAAATTCTTTTAATAGTAGGTGTTTGAATTTCGATTATTATAGTAGTTGCCTGGTATCTCAAAGGATTTATTAACTTTACATAAAATCTATAAAATGATAGGGAAATAGAAATTAAATGCCTCATAGTGAATAGACTAACAAGCAACTGTAAGATATTTGACTTTTTGAATAGAATCGCAAAACATTTTCCGAGCTGATTTTTATTAAGCCTTCATTCATGTACTTGACTCATAAGGAAAGTAAATTTGAAAATTCCCAAGCACTCACATCTATAAATGTGAATTTTAAAATTCATCCTTTTTATTTTATGGTTTGGACCCAAACCCGGAGATTTCGCTCTGAAGAGTACATACTTATTTCAGTCAAATTTGGGGTGGGGAAATGGGATAAATTAACTGATTATTAAGTTGTCCTGTTAACTGATTTTCACATCCCTGCTTGTTGAATATTTAGTTAATGGGTCTCGTGTAAATGTACCATTTGGTGGATGTGCTTGGGATTTTTCAATTTCCTCATAATTTGTAAATACGACTCCCGACTTCTAAAAACTTTCTCTGGAAGGAACGCATGCAGAGAATATTGAAACATATTATGCATGCCTTTAGCTTTGAGACATTTGTTTTTTGATGTTCCCTTCCTAATAAGTTAGTCATTATAAATAATGAGTGTAGACAGCAAAACTGGAATAGATGATTAAGAGAGTAATAAAGTTTGACATTCACAGCAAATTTGTTATTTTGTTGATTTCAATTATGTCGGTCTTTTTCTTGAATATTTTCATGAAACAAATTGCAGCCTTTAATAATCTGCTTGTATTTCCCCGAATATTGTAATATGAATAATTCTAGAGAACAAGAAATAGAGATGTTAAATAGCTCACCGAAAGACACAGCTAGTATTATTGATATTTAATTCAGTTTTTATACCTTGAGTATATTAAGCCTCTGCGTCCTCGTATTTTAAGGTATTTTGACATTGTGTACCTCAAGTATATAACTTCCACCCAACTTCTCTAGTGATTAGCGTACCTGACTACTTATTTGGAGGACCTGGGTTCGAGTCCTGGCTCGGGCATGGATGTACTTTCTCTCTCTCTTTATTGTCTTTGTCCTTTGTGTGTGAATGGTTGCCTATCCTATAAATGGGTACCCATGGCATGTGTGCACTGAGGAAGTCGGGCTCCACATCAAATACGGTTCAGTTGGAAAAGTGGAGCAGCACGCCCCAATTGCCAGTGTGGCTGGCACACGACAACAACAAGCACATTTAAAAATATCCATTTTCCGTTGTTAAACATTGATGGGGTTTGAACGTTAATTCTTCCATTCCGAATAACGTGGTCTTATTGCTAAATTAAAGTGGGCTCAAATAATATTACTTTAGGAATTGAAAATATAAACAATGGCTAAAAATATAGTCTTTAACTAAAATTTTAATTGTTTTTGACATATCAACATTTAATTGTTTCATAAACTTTCATTGAGCAGTCATTATGTTAATGTGTACCGAGATTCAGAAATGAATTTAAATCGTATAACAAAAATTTGCTTATCTTTCTACCTTTCTTTTCAATAGTTCGTGGGGCTGAGTCCCACCTTGAGCGTGTTCAGAATCCACATTAAACTGTAGGTATTAGCCTTAAGGTATAAAAAATGAAATACGGTTTGGTTTTGTCGCTTAACGATCAAACATTGTAAGCGTAATCCTGCCCCAACGGTCTCATTTATGAGCCTAACAATGTGGGAGATTTTGAAATTTGCTTGAGCTTGTGATTCTTTAAATAGAAACAGTGGCTTCTGTTTCTTCGTTAAGTTATCTAGAATATCAAAAAACTATTATTTTTACTATTGATGTTATTTAAAATGATCAAATTTTTGAAAATGATATTTACGATAAACTAGCACTTGGCTAAGTTTGTGTTGGCGAAATAAAAACTGCAATTGTTTTATGCTTAATATATTTGCAAATAAAAGTACAGGGGTTTGTTTATAAAAGTTATGGAAACATCTTGGATACAAAGACTATAACTATTTATATATCTGGCCTTGATAATAGTGATATAAGGTGACCGCGTCAATATTTTCAAATGACTATTTGATATTTTAAATTTCTTGTTCAAATTGTTTTGCGTTATTTGTGTTTGTAGTACATTTAAAAAAAAAAAAAGAAATTCTCCTAGCAAAAAAATGGAATTGACAAATGAGCATTTTCGTGTGATTATTTTTCATAAATTTCAACATGTATTATCAAAAAAACATGTCGGTGATCTCAATTTATATTGTATTAAACCACCATTCTACTTAAAAACTGTAAAACGAATTCAAATAGGATCGTTATTCGCTTTAGACCGAATTCTGTATATGAAAGTCAAATTCGGCTTGTATGCCAGATAACATTACTGCTTTGTGAGCGAACTGATAAAATGTGTCATCATGAAGTTGAGGCATTTATGAATATTAGTGTGACTAGCATCAGTAAAATTGTGTAAACATTTGGCTGTAAAAAGATTTTTTTTTCCACATTGGTTTTCGCATAATCACTAATGCTCAAAAAGAAAGTGTGTGTCAATTGGTACAAGAAAATGTTAGAAAAATGCATTCTGTGTGCCTCATAGATGTGTAATTAACACACAAGTGATAAATTATCGATTGCTCAGTCAGTTGCGTGACATCAACATAGAATGGTGAATTTTAAATGGAACAGGACCATTCATTCATCAGAAATCGTTAATGAAATTTGAAAAACAAGCAAAATAGACATCATTGCTTTCATCATGACAAATGCACGTCTGTTCAACCAATGTAATTTTTGATTAGCCAAATCATCGAATTGAGTAATCTGCCATACAGTTCCGATTTAGCACTCATTAATTTTTGTTCAAACTCGTATAAAAATTGCGTTGCCAATGATTTTCAACATGCGAAGAAGTAATTGAGGATTTAGAACTCGTAGTTTGGATGAATCTAAATCGGGATGGAAAAATTGCTTCAACAGTAGACTCAAACGCATTTAAATATAAATCTTTCTGACAAACAACCGATTTTGATCACAAATACAAGTTATTCGTTTTCATTACTAGGCCAAAAATATAAGCAAACGTATTCCGAAATACTTTCGCATTTAGCGGTAATATTGCACCATTGGTGCAATGTTCCATTAAATATGATCGACAGATGTTTCATTAAATATGTGCAAAACCAATAAATTTCATTTTTACGTATTTTTATTACATAAAGGTGAGGTGTATAGGCATGTTATCTTAAATTAATTGGTATTTTTAGCCCTCAACCGTCTATCAATTTTAGATAGCTCTTGTATAATATATGTACCTTTAATCCATGAACTTATCTCTTTAATTAATTTATTTTTATTATGTTGGCTAATTATAGCTCATTAAAGTGAAAATTCCCAGGTTCGATCTTAGGCATAGTTAAAGAACAATGGATAGATATTTCATTTCTGTTTTACTACATTTATCTCAACTCTATTTTTTACTTTCATTGAAAGTTTTTTTTAATTTTGTTGTATTGATGTTTGAGAGTTTGACAAATTTCCTCGCGTCACGGAAAACGCTAGACTAGTATTAAAATGTCGCGGTTAATATTAAAAAACATTAACTTAATAATTGAAATCGTGGTAAACACTACGCGATGCTCAAGTCTTTCTGTTTATGGTTTATTTAAATGAAAGCAAGTAAAAAAATTCTTTAGGTAATCTTTATTGCTCTTGCTTTTAATCCTCAATTTTGTATTCCATTAAAAGAATATTGCTTCATATGTATATCATATTTTTTTAAAGTTTATAGTTCTTTTTTTTCGATCATTGGAAAACCAGGACTAGATAATTTTGAAATATAAGTAATTTCTATTGTAAATTCTATTTATAATTATTTCGCCAGTTACGGTCCAAATAGCCCTCTTGTGGGAAAAGTGACTGTTTAATGATCAACTAATATTCCTTAGATAATACTAGATAATTATATTATTAATATTCCCTAGATAATACGTAGAAAAATTATTATGCGCTTTATGAATAATATTCGTCAAAAAGATTCTACTCCAAATATCTATAATAATTTTTTTAAAAAAGCTAGTGATAATCTTATGTAGATATAAGGGGAGACGATTTGTGTTACAAAAAATCACACTTGTGCCAATTTTAGAAAAAGATATGTCATTTAAAACTCAATTACGAATGCATTCAATAAGAAATTTGAAAATCGATCAGTTTAATAATTTAAATGCAGCTAATTTTCTGTCGATAGTTTTTAAGTCAGAAATGCGAAATTTAATTGATTTTAAATATATGTTAATGAATTCTGGTTCGTATTATTATAGATTATTTTAATAATATAAAGGATGTTGAAAAATTAGTTCCAATTTCTTTTAAATTAATGTTTTCTATAAAAATTATTTCGGAAACATTTTGCGTAAATTTTTTCTGTACTAATATTTCTTTGAAACCGAGGACTAGTTTTCGGAAATTTCTTATATTGTAAAGTTTTATTTACAATATAAAGTAGTTGTAAAGTGGACTTGAATATCAATTGGATGATACTGTTTAAAAATGTACCTGTTAAAGTAAATACAGATTTTTTATAATATTTATCGGAAACTATAGTTATGAATTATTCAGTGTTATGCATATTTACAGAAGGTTAGGTGAAAAAATTTCTTAGAATATTATCAATATAGGTAATTCTCTTTTACCGCCGAATTATCGCTTGCTGTTCAATTAAAAGGAATGGAGGAAAAACTTCTATTCGTATATTAAACTTTAGTTATGTTACAACTCAGAATTTTGGTAATAGTTTTTTTAATTAATTTTAGCACTAATGCTGAGTTAAATTAAAAATACCTAATTAAAGGAGTATAATGTTATCTATGGAATGATTTAATTAGTTTAAATGATGTAATCCCATTCCAAAACTTCAAGAACGGAAGACACTTATAATTCCATTTATACAAATCCGTGTGGAGCAAAAAAGCTTTGTACTGTATCAAAACCTTTATAAAATGATTTCTAAAAATAAATTACTGCGTAGTATTACTTCATTTATAACAAAAAAATAATTCTAGTAAAAACTTTTGGTAGCAAGAGCGAAAGGATAAAGATAATTAAATGCACAGGGGAAATATTGAACTTTCAGTTTGTTTTAACAATTATCTCGTACGTATTTCATTTGTTTTAATAATTCTAAAGATTTTGGTTCACTTTTACACCGATTTAGTCTTTCTACCGATATGCTAAATGAACTTGTAAGGTCGACACCTGAATCAACTTTCAGTCTCCACTTCAACACGAGATTATTTTTTTAAAAACTTAATGGGCTTTTGGCCATACAATATGGAAGCTCTAAAGCTGGCTGAGGTACTAAACTTGTTACGTTCTGGACAAAAAAAAACGAATTTTTTCATTACCAGAGTATTGCATCCTTAGTAAAATGTAGAAAATTATGTTTACATACGTTTCACAACTCGTTTACTAATGATCTTTTCACAAAATGCAGCCCATAATTTTGTAATCTCATCCTGTCATTACGCTTTTTTTAAACCAATTCAATAACATTGCATGACAGTATACCAAGAGGACATCAGAGGAGTATAGATCATGACTTCCCAACACAGTCCGATATCAAACTCTCAATATGATACAAATGAAAATCTAGTTTACTATGGGATTTAAATTATGCACTTGTGAGTAGGAATTAACGTGCAAAGTTAATTATTTTTTAGTTAATGTTCTGTTTTCTGGATGTCTTCTGGTTGAGGCTTCTAAACACTGGTGGTTTTGAGTTACGATCATATGACGAGGTTAACCCGCGAACAGAAACCTCCTTTTCCTTCCGTTAGTCGAAAAACATTTTTCACTTAGATTCAGAACAATGTTTTATTATAGATTCAATTTTTCTATATTTTCAATTTTATTTTTGTATAATGTATATAATACATACTTAGCAATTATCAAAATTTTCAAATCAACTAAGAAAATGGGGACAATTCCTGTGACTGCATCTTCCTTCCATCAGTAAAGTTATTAAATTTTTTAAAACTGAACGTTAAAAAAAACGGAGTAACAATTTTATAATATAATTTTAAGGGAATTGCATCTGACAGGGGAAAGCCCTTCTATTTCTATCGTTATAATAATGATGCATGTTAGAAGATGAGAAACAACATGATTGCGTCTTTATAATATCGATGCAATAGTGTCAGATATTTTGTTCGTGATTGCAAAATGTATATATTTGATAAAAAAAAAAAAAAAAAAAAAATCCGTTCTTTGTTTCGTTTGCGGATTTAGCGGAATGCTCTTGCTTTCGGTAGAACGGTCGTGGGCTTAAATATTTGCAGTGGTTCGGTCTGATTAGCCCTCATGCCTAAAAAATAATTAAGTGGACAAATCAAACCGTACACTCACTTTGGAAAGCAGATTTTTAAAAAGATGGCCGAAAAAGAAAATGCAGTATTCTTGAATTTAATTAATCGCATTGTTTCCAATATGTTTACCCACAGTGAAGCTCCTATATATATATATATAGCCAGGTACTACAATTTAGTGACCCGGTTGATATCCGAGTTTACACTCCTATATCCACGACACACCATTGAAAAGACGTTGAACTCTACAGAACTTTGACGGTGTGTGTGTGTAAGTAAGCCAACTCAGTATTAAAAATATTCGGCGTGGGGTCAAATAAAAATTTCAATACCTTCATGTCACGAGAGCTTTTTCACTAGCTTCAATGAATTCTAGTCATAGAAGAGGAAAAAATAAGATTATATTGGGTTGTTCGGAAAGTTCATGCCAATATTTTAGGATAATTAAAACGCAGCTCATTTAAATATTATTAAATTATATAGGTACCATTCTGCTCCACAACCTTTCTCCATCTTTAGTGTAGCTTGAGAATTCCTTCCTTCCAAAACCTCTCCGATTTCTAGGCGAAACATTTATACAAATGGGTTTTGATCTCGATCAAAGAGTCGAAATTTTTCCCATTAAGGGAAATCCTTCATTCAGTATTCTCGCCATAAACAGCGCATATCTTATTTGCCGCTTGTGTGGCATTTTTGCCTTTTCAGAAAAAGAAAAGCATTCAATGCCTATGATGCACTTTATTTGCCACCCTATCCTAAGGCACACAAAACTGATAAAAATGAACAAATCGTAACCAAACTTTTTTCCAAATATGGCTGAAGCTATCTCTTTTAGAATATGTACATATGTCATTTGCTTTCAATAATTGTGATATATATAGTAAGGTCTTTCGCTCTGCCTACCGAAAATCGACACGAACTTTCCGGAGAACCCAATATTTGCAACTCGTTATTGCAAATAAATTCAAAATTCACATTTTCTATTATTTTTAATTTACGTTTCAAGTGTGTTGTTGGAAACTAAAACAGTTAACGGTTCCTCATCGAATGAACATCGGGATAGGGCTTGACGGTTTGTAGTGCTACAATTATGTGTTTTTATTTTAATTGCTAATTATCCCCGGCTTAGCCGTAAAATTGTGTTGTTTTCTTTTGTTTAACAATTCATGCGTTCGAATCTTACCTCGGACATAGATGTTAATAGTGTGAGGCAGGGGGTAACTAAGGCGCAATTTAATTAAATAACTTGTGTGTAAGATTGTTTGAAAATACTTATTAATTGCCTGACTATGATGATTCATTAAATAATTAATTGTTTAAAGTGAATTCTTAAGCTGTATTTGGCAGGCAAAAAAAAAAATTAGCGGTCATTAATATTTTTAGAATTTAAGTAACGCACAATTTGAGATTCTTTGCTGTAAGTCATATTTTTAATTGATGCAAAGAATTTTAAAAGATTTTGGTGAATCCTTAAGAAATCTGTTACGCATTTCACACTATACATATAAAAAAGGAGTGGAATTGGCTCTTTTATATTCAGTGAAACATTTTCCCACATTTAAATTTACAATGATTTATTTTATATCTTTAAGGAGTACAAAATATCTGTCGCTCAACAAGTTGTGGAAAACTACTCGATTATTTTAGTAGTGCATGTTCACAATGAAAATCTCATCTCATTGGGTAAAACAACATGGAGAAAACGATATTTTTGGCAGTTGATAAGACCAGATCATGGTTGAGTCAATCAACATTCCAAAAAATTAGAATAACACTCACTGTCTCAGACAAAGAAAATCGCCAAAAAATTAAAACAAAGCATCATTCATTCACAATTTGCTTTTAACAGTCAAGAAACATAGATTCCTAAATTACCTGACATTTTGTGTAACAGAAACATTAAAATGTGATACTTTTATTACCGCATTACAGATCACATCTACCGCACGACACTTGTATTTATACAAATTGTAGAACGGGAAAAGTTCTTCGTATATATTAAATACATTTTTAATACGAAATTATTGAAACATTGTATTTTTTTTTTTTATCAGTTTAAAGTTTTCTAGATAAAATTTTCTTTCGCTGGAAGAATTTTCTTACTCCTTGCATAATTAAAAAAAGAATTTAATATCTTTTCCGTTTATTTGTCACTATAAAAGGAAAGGTCACCAAAACACATTATAAGGTATTTAAACATTATTTCTGTTCCTTTCAAAAGCATTTTTAATCATAATATTGACGTAAGGTACGTTTAAAATAGGAAATCTGGAAAACTTACATGTACAGTTAAAATCAGTAGCACCACGCTTTAAAAGTTTGTATCGATTAAGGTTACCTAACGACAGGACAGGAAAGAGGAAAGAGTCTCAAGTTGTATCTTGGATAGTTTTGAACAACTAGAAATGTTTCGCTTCTGGTCTGTGAGTGCACGTCTATCGAGATCAGTGCTCGGAAATTTTGCATGTCTCCTCCTTTGCTAGTTTTCATTTCTTCGAGAAAAGAGAAACTGGCTAACTGTCAACAATATTTTAATCCGAAAAGTTTCATCCCGAAACCATCCATGTAAAAACTTGGGTATATAATGGATTTCTAATTTGCTATACGTCGACTGTACTACCGAAATAATACAATCAACTGTCTTTGGCAAATTTTTATGCAAAACAACTTATGTCATAGATGTTAGTATGTTTCGAAGACACTTTTACCGTTAGTGGCGCTGGGTCAAAGTCCCAACCAAGATAGGTGTCCAGATACCAGATAACCATCAACCACTTGCTTTTGCTCAACGGCAGATGGAGCTACCTTTCACTCCAAAAATCATGATACGCACTAAGCCTCAGTGAACTCAAGATAATAATACTTTTGACACATCGTTGTTGGCTGTCTAGCAGGCTAAGACTGTTGTAAGGCATTTCAACGGAATCCGCATGATTGCCCTCCGTGAGGTCGCTTCATACATGGTTGGCCTTATTCACGTTTCACAAGGGAGGAAATGCCGAAAATTCTTAAACACTCAGCCTGACAAGTGCGTACGGAACAACCATCTTCCATTGGTCAAAAGTGGGTAAGATCAATGCAGAGATCTTTTGCTCTGAAGAGCGGTATGGTGAGCGCCGAATATAGCAACATTTGCGATAGAGAAGCTTCGCCAGAGAGAACTATGATGGTAAATAAAATGACTTTTCGAGCCTCTGCAATGGCTTATGCAAGCCACTGAGTAAAAATATTTAATAAACTTTCTCGGAAGATTTTCCTGTGAGGAAAGCTTATTTTGGGGAGTTTAAATAAATTAACAACGGAGTAACGCAAATATACAATCTGAGAAAATAAGTGTTTTTTGAAAAAAAAAATGGAAGTCTTTTTAAACTACGTTAAAGAGCATTTGTCATTCAAAATTGGATGAAATCATATTTTATGGATATCTAATTATGCTCAATAGACTTCGATGATGAAGGAAGTCACCAATTCCTTTGGCTGCGATCATGTTACTGTACTTAAAATAGAGCAGGTTTGAATAAAACAAGCTGTGTGAAATGATTCCTTTTCCACATCACCTAGGAGGTAGGAATCCAGATGCGTTTTTTTTATAGTGGTTTCGCCAAAAGAGCCCTATTCCACTTTTACAAAACGAAAGTTGGTGTCATAATATAATCGAAAGTCATAGTTGAGATTATTAATCTACAACTATTGGTAATGTCTCAGAAGTCAATAAAACGTTTCGAGATATCTTTTTGTGTCAAGAGTTCATAGGTGACACAAATAAAAATGTTATCCATATTTAATTGTTTTAGCAAAAATAATTTCATATTTACGCTAACCATTTTTGTTAAATCACATGATATTTTCTTCAAATAATACTTGACGGCCATTTCCCATCGATGGTACAGATGTATTCTGGGAGCAATGTTCGTTTGGGGCTTTTTTAGTGCTTATAAATCGTATATATTTTCCCTCTGTTATCCTTTACATAAAGTTACAAAGTTATTCCTTACATAAAGTGTTGTTATTACAGTTGGTATTTTGGGAATATTATTCGATTTATTTCTATGCTGCCTATTATTTAATATGGGTTTTAATTTTTAATATGGGTTAAATTTTTTTTTTGAATTCCTTATTTTTAAAGTAAATATTTATTGTAATAATAGTATATATTCTCTTTGCGTCTCAGATTTGACTAGTTTCTCATTCAAAGAAATTACATAACATCAGCAAGACGTAAAAACGAACTCACCAAAAAATGGTTTTTATTTTTCTCAGATATCTATAACCATCAGAAAAAGGAAATTTTTGTGTAAATGTTTAGAAGAATTATACTCTATTAATTTTATTGCCAAATATTTGAAATTCCTGTATTCGATTGACTGTTAAATCAGAATAGTTCAAAACATAGTAAGACAATGATAGAAAAAGCTTATTCAAATATTGAAGAGTGAAATGGAGTAGCTGCATGTAAGTGTAACTATTTATATGATTATTTGCATTCAGTTTAGAAAATTTTCATCAATAATGTTAAAAATTAAGCCTTTTCAAAATAAATAAATCAAAGAACATCAAATAAAACAAGAAAAACATACATATATATATATATATAAAATAAAGGAATCTGAAAACTCTTATAAAATCTTTAAATAGATTATCTTAATATATTTCTAAACTATTTTTAACATTAATTGTTTATTTTAAAATTTTTACTTCTCTCAAACAACTTTATGCATTGATTGATTTCAGCAGTATAAGGACAATCTGTAACTTGAGTAAATAATTAACAGAGAATGTATCTCAATTGTGATGGTGAGTCCATCATCTTCAATTATTGATGATATTACGTAAATGTCCATGATAAAAAGTTTTGATCATTTTCCGTGATGTCTGCTGGATTTCCATCACGATATTTGAAAAACTGTTTGTCATCATCCATGGTTAAAACTCGTGTCGTCTTCCTTGATAGTGTAACAATGTCGT
>JAPDSC010093724.1:0-30752 GCA_026290005.1 Latrodectus geometricus | reverse complement strand
TATTATAAACAAAAATAAAAAGTTGCTATTATCATATCTCTTATTTTATTTCCGAGACAGTTTTGAGTAAGAAACAAAATAAACACGCTGAGAATAAAATAAGCATTTGCTTTTCTTATGACATTTTACATATGAAATTCATGTCCAGAAAATTCTGCGTTTTCAGAAAATGTTTTTTTTCTTTAGCATCACCAAAAACTTAATTTTCGAAAATACTTTGCACGCAATGTTTGCTATTAAAATCGATTCAGATATTAAAGATAAATATGCTTTTGAAAAATTCTTTTTATTGGCAAGTGGAACTCATTGCGTGAATTGATTTGATTGAAAATGTGCTTGTCAAAGCAAAAAGCTAGAGCCAATATTTAAGTCAAATATTCAATATCGTGTTAGTTTTATCAATATTAAAATCAGATTTCCGAGTTTAAATTTGTATTTCAGGTAAAATATTTGCCAAATTATAATGAATTTTAAATTAAGGTGTCCTTGGTATAAAGATGGATACATTGCGCGAGCAATCTTTCATGATATTTGCATTTAAATTTAATCAAATTTAAATAATGATTTGACCATGATGATGTAATTTACTAGAATTGAAAATTCAAATTGATTAATAATTTATTTCTAATGTGTTTTCTGGAAAAAGGTAGTTGTTTATTGCTTTTAAATTTTTACAAATATTAAGAAAAAAGAAGGAAAAAAATTTTTAAATTTCGGAATACTATGCAATCTTTTATTATAAATCAAGGCATCGTTTATTATTAATTTTATATATAAGGTCATTTCTTTATTGTTTAATCTATTTGGGGTGAAATCTTTTTTTACAATATTCAGAGCATCATTTTCATAAAATGTCCAAAATTTAATTAGTTATTTTTTAATCACTTAATGTAATTTTTTGCTTTCGAGAAATATATAAATTAGATTAGAGAGAGAGAGAAAATGAGAATTTACAATTTCATTTAAAAACTGAACCATTAAAAACATCCATGACAGAAGTACTCATTGAATGCACAAATCGTTGAACAGAAAGCTAGAGTTCTAACCATTCGATTATCAGTTCAGTTTAATAAATTGAAAATGAACGATTTATTACCTGTCTGTTTTTAATGACAAACAATCAATAAATTCCCTTACCTATAATTGTTTTAGGAACATAAGAATATTTTATCTTAGTCAATTAATTTATCTTAGTCAATTAATTTTGAAATTTGAAATTCTTTGTTTATTATTTCTTTTTGAAAAAATATATTAAAAAATTTTTTTAAAGCAAATTATTACAAATTTTATGAAAAGTGAATCATATACTAGTTATTGACGTGTCACAACAAGTATGATGATTCACTAATTATGACAAGTAGTATGATGTCTTTCACTATCATACTATTTATATGTTGTTATTTTATTTGAAATTATTAATACAGGATTACTTAATCGCTAAATTTAAATATCGATATATGTGTTCTTAAGCCTTATTTTTTCAATCTTTTTTTGTATTCTTGGATGTAAGCTTTAATCCCTGGTTCACAGTTGATTGGTACATCATTTAATCAAATCATCTTTAAGATTAGGTTTGTTCTAAAAAATTTACCATACATCTCCATTTTTGTTGTACTTTGTGATAATAAGTGTAATTAATACAACTGTTTATTAATTAAGAAAACAAATATAGCTTCCCAAATTAAAAATATTTCCTGCTATATAAGGATGTTTTTGATTAATGTTTAATTTTTATAGATCTAGTCAAATTTGACATTATTCGCTTAAATCGTAATTATTTTTAAGGAATATTTAATTTGTATTTTAATTTAAATTAATGTTGTACTTTGCTTCTTACTAGTTAAATAAGTAAATTTTTGAAATTTAAAAAATTTTTATATTTAAATTAAAGTAACGGTAAACTCATTAAAATTACAGTAATAATGGAGTATATATAATTTGAACATAATAAAATACCTTAAATAGCTTTTTAAAAATTTCTATTTTTCATTAGAAAATTTATGAAAATATCCTAGTTTATGAATATCTAAATTTATTTAAAAGTTTTAATATGTTTAAACTACGTACCATATAATAAGAAATCTACTATATATATGTATTCTCAAGAATATTTAATTATTTTTAAGTAATTTAAAAAATAATTTTTATTTAAAATTGAAATTTTATTCACATTTTTAAGAGAATTCGATGGGGTTAATATTATTGCAAGCTTGAGTTTTAAATAGCGAAAGACAAATTTTAAATGTTTTATCGATTTTTAAAACCCTGTACAACAAAATAAAAAAGGCTAGAGAAATGAAATATTTCTTTCAATACGCCTCATACTGTGTTTTCCAAGAAAAAATATTTTTTAAAGAGTTTACACGATAATTTGATTAATAAATCAAGAGAGATTAGAATGATATGTTTAAACAAAAACCTCTCGTTTCATTTAATTTTATTCCATTGTAAAAAATGAGAAACTTTCAAATCTTTTTCTTTACGGTGATGAAATTCAATTTGTAAATTTCTCTTGCTTTTAAAAAAGGGAAGAAAATGATACATAATTAATCTTTCTATCGTTATGAGTGATAAGACAATTTTGTGGTTCTTTGTATGATTTCTTATCATTTTAATATATCAAAAAGTTAGGATATAATTTTATATGAAATAATTTTTCTTTAAGCAATATGTTAGACTTAAATTTATTTAATTCTTTCTGTACCATTTCTGTTATTGCGGTTTAAATAAAAAGCCAGAAATGTATATCATAAAAAATTTGTAAAAATTGGGACAGTAAAAAATTTGGTATTTAGTATATGAAATCATGATATAAATATCTTATCATTTCCAGTTATTTTGTAATGTTTTACTATCCTATTTTATCTTAACAGTAACTTAAAGATAAACATTTGTACAATACATTTCTCCTAAAAATATATTTATTTATGCATTTAAGAATGAAAGCTATGAAATATTTTTTAAAAAATGTATAACATTTACAAAAATGTACTTTATGACAGTCATTGCAAGTAATCAAATTAAAACTATTGTTTTTATATTGATCCTGTTCTTGAAACTGATAAGTTCTAAAATACCAAAAGCGCACAAGAAGATATAAGAATTTCTAATAATTTCAAAGTACAGAAATTGGTTTTACAGTGTAAGTTTTTTTTTGTCAAATGTTTTTAAGACATTGTTTTTTTTATCGTAATTTTATAAAGTTGAAAATTCTTAAAATTGCTTTCATTAATTGAATAAATAAGAAAATTCATTAGCAAAAAATGTTCCATGTTTTAAAAGCTTTTATAAATGTAGAAAAGATACAATGAGTTCATTAAAATAAATTCCCATCTACTAAATTTCAAAAACAAATTTAAATATAACTCATTAATTTAATATCATATCAACCTCTCAGCCCATTTAATTTCAAATCATTTCTGTATAGATGTAATGAAGTTTATTTTTAAACCTAATTAAGGAATATTCTAGAGGGAATACAATTTTCTAAAAATTAATTTCAAGATCTGGATAATAAGATACAGATTTTTACTCACTTAAAATATTATCTAGAGTATATAAGAGTGTAAAATAAATTCTACTAATTTTAGCAAACGATTAAAATTTAGTACAGTACGTAAATTATGTTTGAAAATAATCTGGCAAAAATTATACATGCTTGTTTATTTATCATTTATATGCATATAAAAATTAAAACTTTAGATTTATGAAACATTATTTGTTAAGTATTTTCAATCGATTATAATTTTAGAAACACTTTAAAAAGCCTCCAAAGGTGTAATTAAGTGTGTAAATAATTAATGAACATTTCTATTTATTATTGATTTAAAATGAATAAAATAAATAAAATTGAATGAACAAATAAATAAAGAAAACAAATCTATCAGACCTCTGTTCATTGTATTTTTATTGATTTTGATAGATAAATAATTTAAAATTATTAAAAAAAATTAGATATAAGATTTTGAAAAAAAAAATTGAATCACTTATATTTTTATTGCTGTTTGTATTGATACAGTCTGCTTGGTAGATGGATATATTGATTTCGCAAATTATTTTGTGAGATTAATTTCATATCGATAATAGATTTATTATCGATATGAAATTAACAGAAGAGATAATTTCATATTGTATAAACAAGAAAGTGCAAAATTCAGCTTTTCATATGATTTCCAGTAAAACGTTCATTGTACACCATAACACTTAATAAAAATAGGTTCTAATTTTTTTTATTTTTTATAATTTTTTCCAAGCAAACTTTTAGAATATCTTACTCAGGAGAACATTGTGGTTTTTTGACAAAGGAACTTAATTTATTTTCTCGTAAGTTTTTTTTTCTTTCATCAAGGTGACACATAATAAAATTTAAAAGAGATATTTAATAAATTATTTATGATTAAAAATTCATTTGCATCAATATTTGGAATTAGAAATTTTGCTTCTAAAAATTGTTACTAAAATTTGTATTCAGAAAGTTAGATATAAGACATCAACTTGAGGTAGCGAATTTAGAATTTCATGTACGTTAATAAGTTTTTCTTTATCTATTTCCTATATGACTTGTACACTAAAATGCAAAATAAATTACAGATAAATATTTTAAAATTTTATTTATTACATCATTTGATTTATTAATTCTTATTTGAAAGATACTACAAAATGCTTAAAAATTTTAATTTTGTTCATTTAGACATTTATTGAAATCGAAAAAATTTATAAAACAGCAAGTAATTGTAGATAAAGTAGTTTAATTTCTGATCGTTTGTATTAATATTAAATATAATTAAAAAATTTTAAGTGAAAAAAATGAATCAAATATTTATAAATATTCAATAGTATTTTTAAGAAATCTTTAATTATAATAATGATATTTTTATAATTTCTAAAGAAACTAAGAAGATAAATGGTAAATGATAAGGACAGTTTAATTTTCCTTTTAACTTACAAAATATAAAGATTTAATATCATACATTTACAAAAATGAAATTTGTCTTTATATGGCAATAATAAGTTGTTAATTTTAATTAAATGATATAAAATAAACGTTAAATATTTTGAATAATATTTTTTTATTGAATGTAATAACAAAATTAATCTTAAATATAAATTTGCCTAATTTGATAGACTTTAGTGACTAGTTATGAATTTATAACAAAAAAATTGTAAATTGCTAATACGTCATGTTTTATAACTAATTTGGTATGAAATTTATTTTTTTTGTGATAAAAAAATATCACTTTAATTAATCATTCTATTACATGTCCAAAAAAAGAAATTTTTTATTGTAAAATAAAAGCTTAAATGCATAAATATTTACATTTATAGATTTTATTGGCGATTTTTATCATTTAGATATTAATTTTTTAAGTTAAAGCTGCACTCATGTTTAAACTTGCAAATTGAATTTAATGATTTACTTGCGTATAATACAACTTAATTGTAAGCTAAAAACTATAATGAAAATATTAAATGTAATTTCGAAGTTTTGTCGGAAACTTTTGTCTTCTACAAAAATGCATAATTGTTTATGAATAAAAGTTTTATGTAAACTAAAATAAGTAGTATTTCGCGTGTTTAGTATTTTCGTCATGAACTGTTGTGATAATAATTTGATGGGTGAATTCCTAAAAACATTATCTTTCCAAACGTCCATTATTGTCTTTGTCAAATGAGATATAAATGTAATCGGTAAAATCTGATGATTTTTAATAATATTTTAAAAATGAGAACTAATAAAAAGCAAAAAAGCAATGTTTTCTAATTAGTAGTACAAATTAGGATGTACAAACCAACATTAAGAATATTTTTAAAATTTCATATAAAGCAAAGACTTATTTATATATATAACATCCAACTGATTTGTTTTTTTTGAAAATTTTATTTAAATTAGTTAACAGAAAATTTAACTATACCTCTGACTTGAATGTGTATATCATATTACCTTAACAAAAAATTTGAATAAAATAAACTAATGTATAAAAATGTATTTTAATATGCAGTAACAAAAATGTATGTAAACGTTCAACTGACATATTTAATACTAACCTAATGATAATGAGTTTATTAAACATTTTAATAATTCGTTCAATAATTTGTTGGCAATCATAGTTTTTTTGAGTAGAGAAAACGAATTCATGATATCATGAATTTAATTTAATCCTTAGGTTTTAAAGCTTCGTATAGTTGGGCTTTCATACCGAAAAAGTCCAGTTTTATTTTTATTTCATAAAAGAAGTTATGAAAGAATATACTAGAACTCTTTGTATTTGAATTTCATTAGGAACACACTTTTCCAAAAATGAAGTTCTTGATAATATGCAACAGAAATTCCTATTTAGTTTACTACTTAATTTATGCTAAATAAGATATAACATTTTTATTTGATTAATTTTTCAATTTAGCAAACAAATTAGCTTGAAATATTTTTATAATTACGTAAGTAATTAAAAATTGAAGCATAGATGTTTTCTTACTAATTTTTATTTACGAATAATATAAATGTTTTTAGTTTATATTGATTACATGATATGAATTTCATTCATAATTATTTTTATCAGGATTACTCATATATGATATGTTCATTTAACAATGCAAATTTGCATAATAATTTTTGATATATTTAAATTAAATTGACGTTCTAGCTACTCGAAACTAAAGTATTATTTCCATAGCTAAAAAATAACTGAAATAATAAATTTCGACATGAAAAAATTGAATAGACAAATATATTGATGTGTAGTAAGCAAAAAAAAAAAAAAAAAAAAAAAAAAAAAAAAAAAAAGTTAAAAGAAGTATAGAATAAAAACAATTGAATAATCTTCCCTTAATACATTATGATTATTTATTCAAGTTTAAAGGATCTTTGTTAAACGTATTTAAAATAACAGCAGAGGAATCAAACGATTTACATATTGAAACAAATCACGTGTTATTTGGGATGAAACAATTTAAACTGTATCCCTGAATATCGCCAGAAATTTACTGTTTTGAATCTCTTGGGGAGGTAGAGTAGTATTCAAATTGACTAACACGTTTCTGAATTTCTGTATCAATACAAGTGAAATGAATTTGAAAATCAGTTCCAAAGAGGTTCATCTTTTAATTATCAATGGGAGGGAAAATTACAATGCAACTGAACTATAGGTAAATATAAATTAATTTTCGATTAATGAAATCACTATTTATTTAGGATGCTATCAGGTGAATTTTCAATAGAATAAAAAGTATCAAATCATATTAAAAGTAACAATAAAAGTAAAGTAAAGTAAAATAAGTTAAAAGTAAATCATATCATAGTAAAAGTAACAAATCATATTCTATCTAACTTTTCACGTTTATTGAGTATAATATGCACCCCTCGATGTTCCTTATGGATTATATTTTCAATAATATTTATAAATTTCCAAAAAATTCATGTCTCTGTTTCCGTAAGTGTTATGTGAGAAGGTTCGCAACAAAATTCAATATTAATAGATATTAATAGATGTGTAGAGTAGTATTCAAATTGACTAACACGTTGCTGAATTTCTGTATCAATACAAGTGAAATGAATTTGAAAATCAGTTCCAAAGAGGTTCATCTTTTAATTATCAATGGGAGGGAAAATTAAAATGCAACTAAACTATAGGTAAATATAAATTAATTTTCGATTAATGAAATCACTATTTATTTAGGATGCTATAAGGTGAATTTTCAATAGAATAAAAAGTTAAAACACAAATATTAATGCTTTTATAAATATAATTCAATTTATTTCAAATACTTTCCTCCACATTTTTTTGATTTTTCAATGTGATATTCTTTTCCTTTGTCAATTGATTTAAATTTTGTATGTTACTATTTTTTACTAACATTTTTAAATGACTCATAATCTATAATTACTTAAAATTACAATAATTGGAGAAACACACATCAAATAAAAAAAACATGAAATGAAAAATTCTGAGTATGTAATACAATATCATGTACAAAATTTAATGATTTAAATAAAATAAAATGAACATTTAAATTAAATAATGAATCACAATTTCTTGTTAATTAAACTTGCAAATCTCAGATGAAAGAAATTTGATTTTTTACTGTAATCATCTTTATCAAATTGTCAATTAATTGAAATAATTCAAGTTTTGTAAGTTCTGGCTAATATAAAAAAAGAATGAATCCAAATAATGAAATATTTTTGAATGAACCCAAAATGAAATGAATTTTTGGGTATACTAATTGAATATTTAGATGAGTTATGGATTTTAAATTATATAAAATATTTTTAACCAATAGTAATGAGATTAAAGAATTAAAAATAAATATATAAAATAAAAATTTATGATTATCGTTCATCTCCCATGATAAGATTTGTTTTAATGAATATAAAAATATATTCAGAGTTCATCAAAGAATATCAAATTGATATTACCAAAACATTAAATAATCCGAAAACTAAAATGCTTTTTCTGGTATGATTACTCAATTTGGACACAAGGACAACAAGTTTAAAGGATATCTTATTGAATTAACTTCTGGCATTAATTCACTAATGAAGTTTAAATGTTTATCGAAATATTAACTGCAGACTGTTTTATTAAATTGCTACTATGTAAAGGGAAAAATTCAATTTTATATGATTTGCAATGTGTATAGGACCCCAGTTTCTTATATTTGTTAAATAAAATATGTAAGCAAATATAAGATTATAGAAGAGAATTTATATGTATTTAGAAGGAATAGAATTTAAGTGGCAGTGAAACTCAGGAAAAGCAAGCATACATTCTTGCTAAAGGTTAAAAGTAAAGCGTATTAAAGTTTAAAATTCAGCTATTATAGCTAGTTCAATATTGATGAAATATGACGAAAAATATGTTAAACAAAATTTAATCAACATACAAAGAATTAAGTTGTTTTTGTAATCCATTCATATGCCTTATAATTAATATTAACTATCATTATTTGTAGATTAATATTAATATTTCTAGGAAAAAATCAAACTGTACATGTGAAAATTTCAATGCTTGATGCCATATTTATATTTCGCTTTATGACATTATACTTTTATGATAATATGCTGTGTTATACTCTCTTTTTATGACAATTGTTTGAGAAAAGTTTCTTATATAAATTTTACGAATTTCATCAAAAATGTTTGGAAAAAATTGAAAGTCATACAACATAAAAATAAACATAATATTTAATCAAATTGGAATTGAATTATTATATAAATTTTTTTTATCATGTTTTATGCTTCTGGATAGAATAAGGGAATCAACTGTAGTAAAGTTTTGAGAATAAACTAAGATGATTTATTAAAAACATTGTTTATGAAATTTTTAGTTCATTTTAAAAATTGTGATTCATTTAATTAAAAAAAAATGTGAAGAATAAATTTTTTTAAACCTTATAAATAATTTTCTATGATAAAACAAATTTTCTATGAATCTATTCTTTGAAAAAATTTCTATAATAGGTTAATAGAGAAAGCAACTTTGATCCAAATTAAAAAAAAAAAAACATTACCAGTAAGCTCAAGTCTTCTACAACACTGGTAAGAGCTAACATAGTCAAACTACTTAATTAATTATTTGGAATGTATTTACATTCAATAATTAAAAAATCAAACATAAATATACTTATAGTCTCTGATCAACTATCAATGGGTAATAACAGTTTAATATGCATTTATTTTGACTGCAAATTTTATGGGCTATTTTTATTCATTTGTAAATATTACTTTATCATGAAATTTGTGTAAAAAATATTTTTTTGCAAAGCATTTTTAGAAATCAGACAAGAAGAAAATGGAATAGTGCTTTACTAGTGAGTGAGCAGAAGTATGGCTCATGATTGTGGTATTTTTGAAAAATGCTTTTTCATTTTTTATCCTACTTTTGCATGTTTTTTTAAGAATATAATTTTGAAACAGAAATAAATGATTAGTTTGCTTGATTTTTCGTTAATAAAATGAAAGTAAGAATTATTTTTAAGCTTAAGTTTGTATGTTTTTATATCGTGTTTGCTGAAATTAATTTTAAGATCTTACTTATTATATGATTATTTTTTAATGAGGTTAGTATTTCAATGCAAATGCGCAAAGAATAGTTTATAAGAGATAAATCAATAGTGCACTAAGACAAGAGAATCATTGTAGATCATATCTGCCACCACGATAGCCAACTCCTCGACATGATCTCACAACAATGAGAAACAGGATCATCTATCTGTGATTTCGAGAGTCATTTCATTTTCTAGACATTAAGCATAGTGAAATCTGCCAAGTGACATGTGTTTATATTATCTTGATGGGCGAAATTTGTTCTATAATATTGTTGATTTTTGATAACATTTCTTAGAATTTTGCGACTTAGATATTTTAAATTTATAAAAGGAAACTCTTCATACTTTATCCTTCACAAAAGGATTACCACTATCAACGAAAGTCTTACTTTTTAATAAACATACCTTATAATTTTATCATATCTAATGATATATATTACATTATAAATAACTTTCAATTTGAATGCCATTTATTTTGATTGTAAGAACACGTTGGTTGATATTTATATCGGTACATTAAAAACTACATATTCCTATTACAAATTCCTATTAGAAATGATTCCTATTACCTGCAATAGTTCTTTTATTCTTTTAAATAATAATAACAAATCTTTGAAATGCTTACAAAGCCCAAATATAAGAAGGAAATATTATTTAAAAGTAAATGGAATTATAATTAAACTCTGGGCCTATCTACTTCCCACAAATTGACTGACACTATTAATTTTTTATTGGATATTTTAAAGTTTAATTTGATTTTATTTACAGAGGATCTGTAGATTATGCAAGTTTAAAGATCGTGGAACTTAAACAGTACAAATGAATCTTTGAGTTGCACGCTTTCACTTAAAATAAAATAATTAAATATCAGTTTAAAAGAATAACAATTTAAAATTAACCAAGAAGATTTTCAGAAACAAAATCTAAGAAAGTTTCTGTGAGATGATAGTTTATAAAAGTTAAAAAGAAAATGATGAATTTTCATGTAATTAAAAGTGCAAACTCTTCTTTCTAATTGCAAAAAGCCTCATATCACAAGTTTATGTGAATAAAGTTTTTATAACATTATTATTGCCAAAAATGAGAATATATTTGCATTTCGATAGCTAGCGTTTTATCGATTTGATGGAAATTATTCAGAAGTCACTGTAGCAACACGCACAATAAATATTCATTTAATGGCTTAGTAACTAAAAATTATTGAATAGGAAAAAAAAAAAAACTATTTTATAAATAATATAAAATGAAACAGTTATAGATCTACGGTCTTTTCTTCTCTATTATATTTAGTCCTTGTTTTTATCGCTTTATTTCCCAGAGCATGAAAAGTTTACAGAATTTCTCTGAAATGAATCGATTCTTTCGAAAAGAGAAAAATAGTTTTGAAAAATACGAAATTCATGCCTGCTTGTTGTACTATAACAATAACAAGGAAAAGTTCTATTTGGATGGAAGAAAAATATGTCTTATATTTTATCGATGAGACATAGAGTTTTACATCTGATACTTGTATCGATGTCATGAAAGAAGGAAATATATTTATCTCCGAAGAAAAGTGAAACAGGTCAAATCTTCAGGAGGCATATTTTTGTAATGTATGAATTCTCCTTAATTTTCACGACTTTGTAAAGTTCTTAAAGGATTTAGGGAGAAATACGTTGTAGACAGTGAATGCACATGTTCTCTGGCTGGATATTGATGTGTCTCTAGGGTAACAAAAAGAAAACACAGGTGGTCAACAGAATTGAATAATGTGTCCTATTACTCTGTTTTAAGGGAAAGGATTTATAATAAACCGAAGATAACTACTGTCTAGACGTCTGGTTTCAAGATTAATAGAACCTACTTTTCTCTTAAATTTTATTGTTATTATGTGATTAATTTTTATATAGAGTTGTTTTATGACATAAAAATAAGTTATTTTTCACCTTTTCTCCTAATATCCATAATTGTTTCATAAATGTCTTATAATATAAATACAGAATATGGGTTCAATTTTAAAATTTCCGATTTAACATATTTTCAGTAACGAATATCGCAATTTATTCTTTAAGTAGTCAAAATCACTTAATAAATAATCACTTAGCAAAAATTAAGAAAGTTTATTTTTGTATTACAAAACAAGTGATCAATGAAACATTTTTACAACTGATGCATTAAAATTAGTGTAAAAATCATAAAAAAAATTAGTATTCTACATAGACTAAAATGATATATGCTTTCCTTTATAAAAATATATATCTATTTACTTCATTAAATAATTAAATTCATTTTGGTAAAAAAATTTATTTAATTCGAAGAACTAGAACTTTTAATGTTTGAGCTGGTATTAAAACACGTGTAAAAATGTCAGAGTTTCAAACAATTAAGTAACTAACGTTTTCTTGAAATTATATTTGTAAGATCAGTAATATTTTAGTTCTTGTACACAGTTTATTCTAATTTATGAATTAAAATTCCAATTTAGTGTCAAGAAATAGAGAACCACCTGAGAAAGTCATAGCTTTTGATATAAAATTTTTTTAAAATGAATCTTCCCTTTGTAAATAGCTTCAATATGAAAAAAATGATTACAGAATAATCATTCTGTTCAAATGACTCTCTTGAATGACAAATTAAAATTTCTTCATACATATTTTGCACCAAAAATTGAACTTTTCAATTATATTTGAAAATTTATTTGAAAATTTTATTTGAAAATTATATTTGAAAATTTTAATTTTTGGAGAAAATGTGTAAGAAGAAATTTATTATAGTATAGAAGTGATATCCAGGAAAATAACGGATTGTAATTATATAAACCTGCATAAGAATTTACGTAAGAATGAAACTCCGGAATTTTTTAAAATTAGATTATGTACATTTTTTATTTTTAAGAATACTTGGTAACATATAAAAAATAAATACGTATCTAGTTTATAACAAAAGTTTAAGTCATTCAAGATTGAAGTACATCTTTGAACTTAAAAAAATGACAATTTATTAATTAAAATTGTTACAATAGTGAGCAACAATATAAAGAAAATTTTAAATATTTAGAATTTCAGTTAACAACTAAGTAGCTATAGAAATATGACTGAAAAGTCTTAAGCTTCAATTAATCTTTTATAGTAATTATTAAACCAATACGTGATATGAAATTTTTAGAAATATGAGAGCTTAGTCAAAAGAAATCAGAATATTACTTCTTAAAATGAAAACATACAAGGTTCAGTGAAAACATAAAAGGTCCAGAACAAATGAAAAGCCTTACAGATTATTTCAAATGTAATTTGATGCTGCAGTAGTTGATAGTTTGTTGATAATTATCAAGCTTCCTTTATTATATTCTCATTATTAATCATCCCACCAAAATCTTCTTCAACTTTATCTGCTATAACATGTCCAAATTGAATTTTCTTGAATACTTGTATGTGTCTGTTTGAAAAGATAAAAAAAAAATTAGGAATGTTTAATAAATCATATATTTAAAAATATAAAAAAATTGTAAAAAATAAACAAGTTATATTATAAGTTTTACAATTTAAGGTGCTTAAAATTATTTATTTATTCAATTTTTAACTTTACTACGGCATGCATAAAATATATGATAAGATTTAACAAATTAAAAATAAATGAATTGTATATAATATATATTTTAATAGAGCCCTACTTATATATGTTATACATTTGAGTAAGTAATACCTCTTAACTGTTTTATAAATATTATTAAGATAATATATATTTGAGCAAAAATTATTTAGTTGGTTTGTTGGTTAGGTTTTCTGGCACAAGGTCCAAAAAGGACAAGCTGAGCCCAAATATTATTTATATAATATATGAGTTTAATGCAATATTTAACTTCCTGTTTTATTATTTATAAAAAAATTAATAAATGTATAATAACAAAAGATATCAATTAACACTGATGAAATCATGAATATATCTATAGAAAAGTATTTTTAAATGAAAATATTTCAATTGGAGAATTTATAATTTTGACAAAGTTATTCATTGGGAAGTTTTTATTTGGGAATGAAAATTTTAACATTCTTACAAAAATGTTTTTCCCAAAACTTATTTTATATTTTTATTTTACAATAAATATTGAAATTTGTTTCAATTATAATAGTAAATCAATAGCAAACAGGAATATATTTCATTTTACACATTTAAAAATAAAATAGTTTAAGACAATTTAAAATTTTTAAATTACTTAAAATTTTGATAAAATTTAATATCTTTACAATATTTCACTATTCATTATAATTATATATAATTTTAAGTTATCAGAATCAATCGCAGCGTTATGAGCATCAACTGATGAGTGCTTTTATAAGAACGTGTTCGTCTGAAAATTAAAAAGAAACTTAAAAAAAAATTCAATATTTAATTTAAGTGATCATTTTACTATTAAAAATAAAGTACAATACGAATATAATGAAGTCTTCAAAGTAGAAAATTATCCTGAAAAATAATGATTCATGTCTAAAAAACTTCTTTCAAAAGAAATTAGATGACTTCTTTAAGATATTTGAATAACAAAAAGATGATGTTAACAGGCTCTATACGTCAAAAAATGTCCTGAGGAACAACATTAATTACTTTCTTTATAAAAGAAACCATTTAAAATTTTAATTTAGGAGGAACTTAAGAGTCTAACTTCCAACGAAGCTAATCTTGAAAATATAAGCTTCAGTAATAATAAATATGGGTTTTCCCCCCTTTTTTTAGTTTGATTCTGCTCTTAAGCAGTTACTTATAATAATATATTTCTTACATATTTTATTAATTTATCCGAAAACGAGTAATTTTTAATTCCTAAAATGTATTATTAGTCACTTTTTATTTTCTTAGCTGTATATTAAATGTTGTACTTCTATATAGAAAAATGGCTTTAATTAAAAAGATTTATTTTTTATTTAATTTGTATATTGAAAGGAATATTTTATAAAATAATTTTAGGGAAAATTATAAAATTTTATATTAATAAACCTTTTCATAAATGTATGTTCTTTAACATCACATAATTTTCCTTCTTAATTTTATTCTAATTAATGCATATATGCTTTTCAGAAAAATAACAAATAAAAATCTATTTTTAGCTGTTGGTAGTAATTGCACTTTTTTTTGAAATTGGACATCAGCATTTAAGATTTTTTGTTTAAATATAGTATTAAGTTAGAATAATTTTTTATAATAAAATACAAAGCCTAACTTCTTACAGAATTTTCAATGTAGTTATTTAAATTAATGGTTTCAAAAAGTTATTTTGAAGTGATAATATCATTTGTCACAGATGCAATCTTTTTGCAATCAATTGCCTTAGTTGTTCATTACATAATATATTAGTTGCCATACTAATTTTCTCAGATAGGTCATTTCACACCAGGATCTGAAGACATTGTTTCAGATGAGTCAGTATACGAAAAAAGAAGCAATCATTTTCTGATAAATCTTGTCTGTATTACAGGTTGATTCCTTGAACTTTTCTGAAATTTCTTGAGACTGGTAAGACTCACTGAGGTTTATCATTGCTAAACTGGAAGATGATATCAGTCAACAACATGGCAGGACATTTATATGAGTACAATTGTGAATTTCCGATATGGATACATGTTTATTTTTAAAAATTAAATTATGTCTTGTAATTTAAAAAAATCACTTTCTTAAGATTCAAGGGTCACTTTCGAAATTCTGTTGTTATAATCATTTTTTGAACGCATATTTCTCAGAAAGTTATCATAGTGAATTTATTCAGAGATTAAATAGTTTCTTCAATGTTGGGTTGAGATTGTAGTTTAAAATTTCAACTTAAAAATCAAGTTTTGATTGTTACTATTTTAAATATATGTGAATGGTCTTTAAGAATATAAAGATAATTTGAAGAGCATGATTAAAGTTTGAAAAAAAAGGAGTTAAATTGTCAAATATACAGTACATTTGAGGCGACTATGTTTAGTACTTATAAACAGAGGTGATACTTTCTAGTTTTCATGATGTAAAATCTTGTTTTCGTGTATTTATAAAAATGTTTTTGCATAGTTGAAAAAAAATTCTCGTAGAAGCTACCAATCATCAAACCACTTTAAAGTCTGTAGATATGTGTAGTTATCACAATGCATGGTATTTAAATATGCCAATTTGAACAACTCCTAATCATTAGTATCTTTATCCTACATCTATTCCTTAAATATCAGCTGTGAGAGATATTTCTTTTTTGGTACTGCAATTGCAATGTCGAGATCAAATTAATGTTGAAATAAACCATTTAAAATTGTGACATAAAAATATTTGTCATAAAATGTTTAAGAAAATATTAATTTGATTCCCTTTGAAATTATTTAAGTTTTAATTTAAAACTTCTACTGAATTTAAGAATAATTTTGCTTTGAAAATATTGAAACAATCAGGTATACACATGTGAAAGTTTGAAAATAAAAAATGATTTATGAAAACACAAATTACCATGCAATAAAAATTAATCCTTTCAAAGATTTTAAAAATGATTTTACCCTTATATTTTATGGATTTTTTTCATCCGGTATTATTGGTATTTTTGAGTTCTAAATTTTAAATGATGCATTAAATGCATGAAAAGAAATGTGAAGATTCATTTTTTATTCATATTTGCTGCAATAAACTGATTTCCTAAATATCAGTGAATAGTTTCCATGAGTATAATAAAAATAATGCGTACTTTTACTTTACGAGAAATTTTTTATATTTTAAACTATTAAGTAGCAACCTTTATTTTTGCAGGTTTGACACAAAGAACATATTTTCTAAACTTCAATGAATATGCTTTATGATAAAGAAAAACTGTGTTTTCGAAATATTCGCTTTAAAAGTTTTGAAAAACAGTTTTACACACTGAGGAAGTAATCAATTGAAGAAAGATTAATAATTTTTTAACTTGATAAATAATTTTTGTAAGAGTTTTTATGCTTTCTGGTTTTATGTGGCTCTAGGCTATTTATTTTTTTTTGTAAAAGGATTCGTTTTGGACATATTCTTTATCTTAAACATGCGTAAAATTATAAAAGATTGAATCATTTTATCAATCAATAAATTTGTGCTTCTTTTTAATTTCTGATAAACAAGAAATTTTTGCTTCTGAGTCTTTTGAAGTATGTAATTTTAGTTTTGTCTTTTCATCAAAAAGTGGAATTAATATTTTGAATCATTTCCTGAAATATAGAAATGTTTGCAATATATTAGGTTAATTACACAATATGATTTTCAATAAGTCTGATATTAAGTTCACAGTTATTCTGTTATTATAAAATTATAGCATTTTTTTGTTATTTTCAAGAATAAAAGGAATTGACAAGAATATATGAATTTTATTGATTTTAATTTTCTTAATAAAATTTTTAAGAGTTAATGGATTAAAGATTTTTATATTATTTATTTTTAAATGTCTTAAAGAATGTTTATTGAAAAAATAAAATGAAAAGAATGCAGTGTGTTTTAATTACGAAAAATAAATAGTAAATTTTTTTAATTGCATATAAATTTAAAAGTAAGAACGCATCATGGACTTATGTAACTATTACATATGAGATATGAAAGCTCATTGCGACCATAGGCAAATTTTTAACAATTAATTTTACTTAAAATCTTAAAATGTTTATTAGCATAGCTACTTGGCAAATTAAGTGATAGCTATGTATTCAAACTTTAAGGATTTAAATTGCCTAGCAATTTTAATTACAGAAATAAAAATGTATGAAATATAAAGATCTATGAAATACTACGTATTCTGTACATTGCTTGTACATAAAGTGTCCAGTGTAAACTGTAACCATTGATTACTTATTAATAAAATATATATAATTCCAGTTAAAAAATATTGAAGATAAAATTTTTCTGGACAATAAATACCGAAAAGTATATAAAGATATTCTTATAAAATTTGCAATTTTCATAGCATTCTGACATGAAATATTTTGTATATTTTATAAAAATGTTTTCATAAAAATCAAATGGACTTAAAATGAAAGCTTCTTGTTATACGATCTAATTACGAAATACAGTAATTTTTGGTTTATTATTATTTTTCACATCTAAATACATTTAATTTCAAAGGAAATGTTTCTTATAAAGAGGCAAAATTATTGCATCTTTAGAAGCAATGCCGGAATTCGAATTCACTACTATCCAATAATGAAAATCACTTCCTAACCAACCAGGGTGAGGAATCACTTATTGTAATGCCACTTGCAAGCGCTTTATAAGGAGAGGAGAGAGATGACAGATTTTTGAGGAATGGCAGTTATTTTTTCATGCGATTTTCTTTATAAGCTTTTAAATTATGCCTCGTAGAAAAAAGCGAGCGTCATCTGAACAAGTTTCAGAGTTACTGAGGAAGAATTGCAGCCTAGCCGACTTAAGAAAAATAATAGGGTTACGGAATATCAATCAGAGAACTCGGTGATTATGTTGGTCAAAACCAAGAAATGTGGATCAGTAATCATTGGATTCAGGATTAAATGGCAGACAAACGGGACCAATCACACCCCCTTCGTTGTAACACAACACGTTATGACAGTTATATTGTGTGCATAACAGGGTCGATCGCTAGGCAACATCATAAATCTAGTGCAAGACATTCAGTTTGTTTTAACATCATTCAGTGATCACTCATTAGTTATAAATTTCTCATACTTTGCATGATTCCTTTACATGCTTCGTTTTGGGTGGACAACACTCTTTAAAACACTTGAAGCCTATTTTAAATAAAAATTTCTGTACGGATAGAAATTTTAATACCGCAACTTTACAGAAATGCATTCAACTACTTCATACACATTTAAAACAAGCTATTACGTATTTTTAAAAATTTATGTATTCGAAATTGCTGATATTAGAGTAGATATTTCAAGCAATTTCAAATGTACACGAATGAGTAAAAAATTAGTAATGCTAAAGTAAAACTAACAATATGCTATCGATGTAGGAAATTAATGCATTTATATTAGATGTACAAAATTATTTCCCTGTAAAAATGAATTCATGGAAAATTAAAAAAATTATGTCACAATATAATAGTTTATTCATTCATTGCTATTTATTTGAACCTACAATGAAAATTAAATATCTCTTATGTATTATATTCTTAATATAGGTATATTCAATTTTTTTCAATAAAAGTATCAGTTAAGTTGAAAATTAGGTTATGTTTAAGTTGTCAAGACAATCAAAAAGAAATACGTTAGGAGTATGTTAATAAAGTTGAACTAACAAGCATGTTCAATCACGCATGTGTCTACACACATATGCACCAGTACGTAACAGCTTAAAATAAATAGTTAAACTAAAATGTGAGTAAATAGAACAGGTTATGGGAAGGGATGATATACTTGAATCCTTCCTAAAGGTAAATGTCGAAAAATAATTTTTGGGATTTTTAAGTACTCATGCACCTAATCGTGAAGCATTTGCAAATATTTACGAAAGAATTAAAAATCTGATTTCTTCGGTTTAATTCAATGATCATTGTACATAATAAGCATTTGAGTACTTTTATCTAGAAATAAAATGAAAGCAGGATAGTGAAACTGGTTTTCTCTTTAAGAATTGCCTCTGTTTTTTCCAATTATGCGTTTCTTTTGCATGTATACGTATCTAAAATCTCAAAAATTTAGATTTTTTAAGTAAAAATACTTTTATCGCTAACAAGCAGTCAGTTTAATAAATACTCAGATGCAATCAAACATACTGTGTGCTTCGATTAAGTGAATTAATAAATATTGTAAATATTATTCATATTTCATCGTTTTGGAAAAGTGATGTCTATGATATGTATTATGAAGTTACGAATCAGAACAGTAATTTTATTCGAAAAGTATTAAATAATAAAGATTAAAAATAGTTCAATAGTTAACCTGTAAAACAAAATATCACTTACAGGCTTGTATGACTTTAAATTGAATAAGACAAAACATTAATTATAAAGAGTAGTTATTTTTAACTAAACATTTATACTTTTATTTTAAGCTGTAAACATTATCACTAAGAACGTTTTCTCTCATTAAATTTTTCTTGATGTTCCTACATTAAAAATGTCTCTGTTTGCAATATGAAAAGGCGTTATTAATTCTTTGACAAGTATCCTGAAATATTCTTTGACAAGTATCCTGAGCACTATAACAATACTTAATAAATATTAATTTTAGGTGACTCTTCCAAAAGTTTGAATTTCAGATGGAAAAGTAAGTTGTTTCCTTCTCAATACTTTTTCTTTCTTTAATCCTCCGTATCTGCACATTTATGATCCTCTTACCTTCACTGTATTGAATCTTTATTTCCAACTTCTTTATTTTCCAGCACACGTGTGGCTTTCCGAAATTTCTCCAGATTGCTTCGATTTATTTTCTGAAAAAAAGGGAAAGTGAATCAGAAAAGAAAAATTTATGTCTGTTTCCTATAAAATATAAAAACAAAAAGCCAACACACCGTTTCAGTAGAATAGAAAGAAGGAATGTCTTTTGTATCTTATTGATGGGGCAGTGAATTCTGAGTTTGATACTCGAATGAATGTCGTGAAAGAAGAAACTGTCATTTTATGCCAGAGAAAAGTGAGACAGAATGATTCTTAAAGAAGCACTTTCACAATTTACGATTTCTTTTAAGTTTTGGAGATCTTGGAAGATGCTTATGAAATTTAAAGATGAAAATAAAATAGAAGACAATTGTAAACTTTAAAAACATGATGTTTGTATATCTGAATTTCTTTGTAATTTGAAAAATAAGCGGTTGTATAAAGTGTTTATTCAGAATATGAGGGTGCAAATGTAATATTTTCCTTCTACAGGTTTCATGGTCAATGGAATTATATTTTTGGATTATTATATAGTTAATTTTGGACCTGAATATTTTAGAACCTAAAATACTTTTATTAGTATAATTAATATCAAAATACGGATCAATATAAAACTTGACTTTAACGCCCATATGTATGAATTACAAGGTATATATTTTTCTAAGAACGAATGAAATGGATAATGTAATATTTTTATGCAATGAACAACTTGAAACGTGTAATACTTAAAAAAGGAGAACAATTTTTGATATTTTTACTAACTAACTTTGTAATAAATTATTTCAAATGCAACTGTTGGCATTTAACCATCTCAAATTTAATTGTTGGTATTATGTTTTATTAAAAATAAAACATTTGTTTTTAGTTTTTGTTTCAAGCCAGTAATCTAAAATTTCTTTAAATATTTGCACCAAACAGCTTTGATTCTTCGGGGCATGCTTTACAGAAGTACTTGAATGATGGATAATGGTATTTTCGTTTACTCGGGTTGGAAAGAGATATAAGTTCTTTCACTGATGCATACTGCACGCCTTAACCCAGAGATCCAATTCATCCCAGAGCTGTTCTTTAGGATTCAAGTATGGGATCTGGGTATCCATTCATGGTAGATGTCAAAACATGATACGTGGATTTGTTACCTTGGAGTAACAAAGATCCTACATGCCTGTTTGTTGCAGAGGCCTTTGCAGATTGTTTGTATTTATAACAAACGAGGTTTTATTCAATGTCATAGTTTCTAACGCCAATGAATGCCATAGACAGAATCTTCCAATAATATTCGATATCACACGTATAGTCTTGAGAATGTTGTACACTGTTACTCCTCTATTGATGTTGCTTTATATAAGTAGATTTTTTCTAAATAAATATAAATGATAAAAGGATACCAAATTGATAACCAAATGGTATAGAAGAAGGTCATTCATCAAGATCAAGTACTAAATATTGGCATTGCTTATGTAATGCCACATAACAACACTTCAAATACCTCGCAATTTTTACAGATGTCATACAACTATCATGATGAAAGTTATCAATGTCAAATCTATAGACATATTCTTAAATTCAACATATGTTATAGTTTTGCTGTGAAGTAATTTATTTTATTAGATATCCAAGATTCAGTTTATTAATATTTCTCTATTGAATTTCTTTGCTTACTTTTTTAATTCACTGCTAAATCAATTTTTAAAACATAGTAGACAATTATCAGTAATAAAAAACTAATTATTTAGTTATAAAGGTAATTATCTTTACTGTTATAAAAGCTATTTCAGTCAATAATCTTACTTGAAATAGAAATTTAAAGGTACGTTTTAATAAAAGTACCAAAGTTAATGGGATAATATTTCAACAAAAGGGGTTTAATTATACTTGATACATATTTCTTAATAAGATTTGAGATAGCGTTTATACCACTTGAAATAGATTTCGTACTCACTTCTACACTGGACATATATTTTTCATAAATTACTTGGCTTACTTCAGTTATTTAGGGATAAACAGTTTGGAAAATTGCATATTTCACGTAATGGAAAGATAAAAAATCTGTTTAATATTTCTAAAAGTGTCTGCCTGTTTTAAGATATCCCTTAAGAGCTCTTTCGGAATAAAATGGGGACTAGAACAAGCGCTTATTTATGCTAAATAATAAGAAATACCTATAGGAAAATTAATAAACGTGATAAAACGTACAAACGTTATTAATAAGATATTGATTTTATTTAAAGTGGATAGTAAAATTCTAGATTAATTATTATTACGAATAAAATGTACGAAAACAACTTGTACGCCATATTTGGTTAAAATCAATTCAGATTTCAAAAATGAAACTTTCATTTATAATAACAAGTAGAACACATTTTTGGTAGAAATTAATTGACATTAAAATTAATAAAAATAAAATTCATTTAAGATAATAACTAATTTTTGAATCAAAGACTCAACAATGCATTTATCAATCTCTTCAAGTAGCGTTCTTACTGACATAAAAGAAATTAGCAAATCATTAATCATTCTGTGCTGCCTTAGGTAGGTGAGAGGCTAGACACTGAAAGTTATCACTTGCTGTATCCTTCTATTAAATTGAAATGGACTTTAATTAATATAAGGAATCATAATTACTTAACTTCATAATAAATGGAAGTGATTAATAACTCATGAGTTATTTGTTCCAAGAAAATAAAAAATAATTTTCAGATTTAACTTGCATTAATATCTGCACATTTCAAGATGGTAAATAATTTCATTGATTTTGTTTTCAAGATTTAAATAATTAACTTTAAATAACTTTAATTTTTGATTTAATATTAAAATATGGAGAATTATAATTATTTAATAAGAAATTCATTGATGATATTTTTCATTCACTCTTTTGTTCAAGCCACTTAATAATAGAGCAAATGATTAGGATACTAATTTGTCATTACGGGACATATTAATATTAGTCAATTCTTATTCATAATTATTCCTTAATTCTTTCCTTTTACTAAATTATGTTCAGTATGAACACAAATAGTAAATAATTTTAATTGTAGGTGTGCAAAGTAAATTTTAATTTCTATATGTTTTTCTTGTGTCATAAATTATTAATAAATTCAATTTATAACTTTTTTAATATTTTTATTATTTAATCGAAAAAATACATTTCAATACCTTTTTGGTGGATACTGAAATTAATACTCTTTCTTAAAGAGGACATATTTCTTATTTTCTTGTGGTAAAACATATGAGAAATCATAAATCTAACGAAAGTAATAAATTAAATAAATATGAACAAACGAAATTATTTTCAGTTTATAAAAATTATTTCTCAAATGTATAAAGTGATGTTATTTTTAAATGTTTCTGTCTAGTTGAGCTATAACCATAGGATTATTATATGAACTATTGTGCGAAATTGATTTTAAATTAAAACATTCATTGAAAAGTGGATTTGTTTTACAAGGAAATACAAATGCAGTTTTCTATATGGTTTCAGTATATATATAGCAACATTTAATAAATATCTTGAGTGGTTCAATATTTAATTTTAGAATACCAATAATGTCTTCATGTACAAATATTTAATTAAGTTATACAAACTCTAATTTCTTGTCACTTTAATCTCTCAGATAGTTTTTATGTATATTATTATTCATTTCTTCGTCATAAGGTGACATGTACATAAAGATATTCTTTCCTCAGAGCCTTCATTACTTTCTTCCTTAATATTTCCATCATTTACTAATTATGTTTAGAGACTTTACGATGAAGAAATTGATTTACTATTTAAGAATATTTATTTGAATTTTCTATTATAATTCATATTTTAAAATTATTTATTTCCCTAATCACAAGATATCCTTAGAAATGATGGTAGGAAAATTTAGAGAGACTACGCTATGTGTTACAAGTATTGACACCGTCTTAAAGGAAAGATGACACTTGTAGTTCATGAGAAAACATTGCTAGTTTCTCTGCAAAGGGTCAGTAATATAAAGCAAAGAATGCCATTCAGGATTGATTACAATAGAAATTATTTATAGGGTGTAATGATTCTCGCTAATAATTAGCAAAATCCAAAACATGTGGTTGGCACTTTTGAATACCTAGGAATAGATATTTTCAAGCCATATCTATTCATATAGTTTAGTACTTGTGTTAAGATTTCCAGTAAGTTGGCTTCTAGTTTAGATTTTTGTGAGATTCTTTTAAAATCAGATTCAATATCAGAGCAAGGTTTTGATAGTAGCTTATATGCTTTTCTCAATATTAAATGAGGCTTTTCTTACTGGGAATATTACTCATAAAAACATAGTCTGAAGAAATTGATTTGAAAAAACTTATTGACTTTCACATATTTCAGATTTTAGAAATTTTTTGATTGAGTATTAGGTTGTTTTAGACAAAAATACTATTTATGTCTTATTGTTATGAAAAACGATGATGTCTTCAGAAAATGTCCCTCAATTGGTATTATTATGAAAAGTTGGTTCGACACAAGGTCATACTTTGCAAAGTCCACTTAAAACCCATAATTGAAATTTTTAACAAATGAATGATAATATCATGCACATATAATTATGCATAACTACTCTCTTTTTTAATTTATTTAGTTTTATAGAATTTTAAATTTAATTTTGTGTATTTTCGTAAATTTTGAATTCTAATAAGTGATAGTGGAAATAAATATTGCATAGTAGAAAGTGTATGTACTATAATTTTAATAATTTGTGAGCCAGGTTATTCTTTTCATTAAAAGCAAACATTGAAGTTAAAATATGTATTCATTTAATATCACATTAAAATAAGTACATCATACTAAAAAAACGTTTTAAATAACGATCTTAAATAATAATACGAAAAAGTTTTCGAATTGTTATTATTACAGTTAATAATTGGAAAATAATTCCATTTGGGCTTTATTTGGTTATCCTGTAAATTATTTTAAATTATGTAATATGTAGTTTTATGTAAATTATTGACAATATTTAAGAGTTTCCACTTCACGTAATATCATGATACTATACTGAAATGATAAGAATATTCTGTAGGTAAAAATGAAAAGAGGTCATTATATTTTGATAAAAAATTAATATTTTATTAAAGGGTTACAGGTTTTATAATATTTTCAAAATAAAATTATCATTAAAGTTAATTATGTAGAATTTATGAATAATACAAAGAATGTTTTCAACGAAGTTAATTTTAGCTTGCTCTCTTATTCTTTTATAAACATTATAAAAGAAACACACTATAAAATAAATAACAAAGTACAATTTCTGATAAATAATCAATATATTTTTTAAAAAATAAATGTAAGATAATAATTGTCAAAATATAGAGCTTCATTAAATTTCCAAATTTTGCATTTGAAAAAAATACAAGCTAACTTTTATCGATTTCATGGAATGTTAATAAAATGCTTCTTAATCACTTTTATTTATCAGATAGCCATAGTTGTGATTCTGTAAATGATATAATTAATGCAGTCGAAATTTAATAAATATGATAAAAGTATTTTAAACTACTTTCAATTAATAAAATTGAAAAACATTTAAAATAATAATCATCTACATGCACGGAAAACAAATTTAGTATCAGTCAAAACTACATTTACTAATTAATTTTGAAGTTTTTTATAATTTGTTTGACAATCATATATTTTATATATCTTATAAAATAAAGGAAAATTCATTTTTTGAGATCATAAATTTGACTTTTTCGTTTAGGATTCAATGTTTTGAATAGCTTGAGCTTCCGTTTCATTAAATTTCGATTCTATTTTTATTCCACAAAAGAAGCAGAAAGAATAGAGTTGAATCTCTTTATTCCAGAATTCCATTAGGAAAACTATTACAAACCATGAAGACCATGATATACGAAATAGAAACTCTTATTTAGTCTGCTACTCGATTTACGCAAAGAAAATATAAACATTCTTATTCAGTTCTCGTTCTCTATTTGATGAACAAAATGATGCAAAAAGATTTCTTTTTCACAGGAAGTAATAAAAAATAAAAGTATAAAACGTGTTTTAAATAACTTTTATTTACAAATGATTAAACCAAATGTTATTATCATTATAAAAATTAAAATTTATTAATTATTATATTTTAGAAATATTTACTTTAAAAATATTTCATTATTTTATATTAAATATTAACTTATGAATCAATTATTTCATTGCTTTAAACAAGCAATGAAATAATTGATTCATAAGTCATTGATTCTGAGAAGGATTGTATTCCAAATTTGAATAAAAGAAATGAATATCAAAATCTTGATCGCTAAATTTTTAAAGCCTTTAAAGAAAGAAATACATTATTTGAAATTTTGTACTTTGAGTTTTTTTTTTTTTAAAATATCATTATAGATAATGATGTTTATTAAATATGAATTCAATGCAAGCTATTGAACACAGGAAAATGTTTACATTATAAAATGAAAAATTATATCTTACGATTATTTTTATAGTAAAAAATAAAATGCACTAATATAAAACTTTATTAATAAAACGTTAGATTTCTTTAATAACAACATTTAAGTTACCATATTAAAAATACATTTTTAAAAAATAATGGTAGTTCATTATTTGTGTTCAAATTGTTCAAATTTTTATACTTTTACATCCATAAATTTTCAAATGTTATAAATGTTAATAACTTACACATTGCATAATCATGTTTGCTACTCATTTATCACTTTCAAAAGCTTTATTTAAAAATCCATTCAATTTACCTCAAAACACTTCGTTCATAAAGATTACTTAAAGCACCATTTTATTTCTTTTTATACTGTATTTAAAATCAAACAAGAACATAAAAAAGTATTTTCTAAAATTTGTTGATTTGTCTAAATTTTGTTTGTCGTGCAATTTACTTTTACAATTACATGAAAAATAGTTTCCAATTAAATCAATCATATTACTTAATTGTTTTTAAATGAATTAATGTAATCCATGATCAGTTGGTATAGTGGAAACTATTTTAAATTCAAGTAGGTTCTTTACACAGTGCACTTGCACACAGTGCACTTGCTCAATAATATATATATATATATATATATATATATATATATATCAGAATTTTTCACATTTAAATGATGAATTGCAAAAATTATTTACAAATTAGTATTTGTTAGTTTTACAATATATGATAGCTACATCAACAGTTTTTATTGGCTCTGTTAGATTTTAAAAGTGACGTCTGTTAAAAGTTGTCCAATGAAAGCCATGCACATTTGTAAGAGGATGTCTAATTTTCGTCATTACTCAACCTATCATGTCGTATGGAAGAAGAAATTGTCAGTGAACGTGCCGAACTATACACTTCGCTTGTCCAATGATACTACAGCAGATCAAAAATACAGCTTGAGATGGTATAATTGGGAAGTATTTTAACAATCGTATTCTTAATTGTATCCTTGATACATAGCGGCACTCAGTAATTTGTTTCTTATTAATAGAGCTTAGTTTATAAACTCTTTAATTGTCTATAGAAAGTCATTTATTAAATTTTCATTAAATGAGTTTTTATTGACAATGATTTTTTTTTGTCTTTTATGTCTCTCAAATATACGAGTTATTTTTGAATTATCAAGAGATTTAGATGTTTTTTTACATGGTTTAAAAAATATGCATAATTTTTTCACATTTTTATTTCATTTGTAAAAGCATAATAATGTATGGAATACATATTGTTCATAATTTTCAATAGAAGCACTTAAAAATATTAAACTTTAAAGATTATATTAAAGATTTTTCATGTTATTATTTATTTAAATCTAATTAATCAAAATAAAGTTAATCATTAAAAAACTAAATAATAAAGCAAAATAATTAACATTGATAGTAAATTTTACATTGCATTTACATATATTAATTTGAAATATATTAATTTCAATTTAGAAAACTTAAAAAAATTCATAACTGAGAAAATATCAGTGTGTTACGTAAGTTTGTTCAAAAATCTGAACTCTTATTGAAAAATATATTTAGATCTGTTCATCAAAAATGATTACTGTTTATTTTTTTATTAGAATATAATTAATTCGCTTTAAAGAATAAAAATATTTAGTAACTTTAGTTAGTATAAAAATTTAAGTCACATTCTTTCATTTGTATAAAATTTAATTATTATAATTTGTAAAATAATGATTTAAGAATAATAAATATTTTATAAAATTATAAAATAGAAGTTCATAATTTTGAAGTATATGCTTTCTAAATAATGAACATGGAATTTTTACAATTGTAAATTAATTAAAATTTTTTTCATATTGCATCCTTCGTTTATTCAGGTTTTCTATGAATCTTCTTTATAATTTGCAATAAACAACTATAAATTTTTCAAAAAGTTCTGTGACAAAAAGTATGATCACTTAATATTAAACTTTCAGACAAACCGTTTAATTTTTATTGATTTTTAACAAAACTAATGGATTTATGTGTGAAAGTTTAATGATGCAAACCAGGATATAAATTGAGTCATTCACTTTGAAAAGAAAAGTTAAGCTAAATATTATTATCATATTGCAAGAAAGCAACTTAAAATGTAAGTTATTTTAAATAAGTTAACCTAATGAATCTGATTTTGAAAATGTAAACCAGGAAACAAAAATCGATAATTTTTGATTTCCTGTTTTTATAATAATGTTATTTTTATGTATGAGTTCATTTATAGTTTTTATATTTATTGTTTGAATCAATAAAGTAATTTGTAAATTGGTAATAAGTCAACTTGTTTTTATTATATCAATATTATGGATCTAAGAACACGTGGAACTGAATTCTTATTATTTTCATCTTAAGCACTTAGAAAATCATCTTCATTAAAGATATTTCTTCCCAATCACCAATGATAAACAATTATTATATTAGACAACGAGAGTAATACTAGATTATATAATCAAAATGAAAATTTTTTGCAAAACTACAGAAAATGAAATAATTTTATGAAATAAAATGAAATAATTTTAAATGAAATAATAATTGAGCTTTTCTTTTATTTCAACAAAATCCATTTTTCTTGCACAATATTTCTCTTTTCAATGCTAAATATACTGATATACATTTTGAATCCACACAGTTCGTATTTACCAAATAGTTCGTATATCTCTTGTTCATCAGTTTAGTTTTTTAAAGAAAAACAAGCTATTTTCATAAAGTTTGTATTTTAAATAGTATTTTAAGGCGTGTTTAAAAGCTATTTTCGGAAATAAGTATCCTCATTTATTCTTTATACAACAAAATTTGTTCGTTCTTTCAAGTGAATACTTTTGTCTGGTTGTTAAATTGGTGTTTTCCTCTATCAAAAAATTCATATATCGTTTGAAAAATCTAAAAAAATTAATATTAAATATCAATATACTGATGGAGCTGAAGGGAATAATCTCATGCGTATCATCATTATATAAATTAACTAACACGTAATGAAATGCTATATTGGTTTTTGAACATGATTGATTTATCTTCCTTTTTTGTTTAAATTTATGCATTTATTCAATTTACACGGTCTTGTGTGAATCTATTGAAAATGACCTAACAGCTGATGTATCAATCTATTTGCATAATGAACCAAATCACTTGGGTAAGGCAATTTAGAAGGCATCCCTGGCTATCACAGGGAATTTATCTGATCTGATTCACTTGATAAAATGCGGCACCGTCCATTTTGATTAGTAAGTTGATTAAACTTGTGCATCAATATAAATGGTATAGCTTAAAAGAGAATTTTTAAGAGATTTATATTTAAATTATTAATGGAGTATAAATCTACTCTGCAAGTGAAAATTAGAAATGAGATCTACATTAATTTGTAAGTAACCAAATATCTATCTGTATAAGGTATGTAAAGATAATAAGTCGATGAGATAATAATTTATTAAATTTTAGAACCGAAACAAATAATTGGAATCAATTTAAATAAATTTCTTCCTTTTCTTATGAAGTTTCAATGCGATAAACTTTTGCCATCATCAAATGATATGAAATCAATATGTTGTATTTAAAATATTGCTTATAGAGCTTTTCCTGTAATTAATGTTCTGTAATATATTGAAAATTATAATAATAATATATAAAAAAATGTGAGTCTGTAAACAAAATATAGAAATTCAATGTCTAATATGGTATCATCACAAAATTTATGTTGCATAATAGAAGATAATTATCAAAATTAAATAAAGACATCTACTAATTGAAAGTTATGGATATTTCCTGGAAGAAATTGATTTTAATAATTTTGTTTAAGATGTAGTTTAAGAAATGTAAAAGCTTGCAACATGCAAACAGAAAATTCGTTAAAACAATGATACTGTCATAAATGCAGCCTCTTTTTTAATGCCCGAAAACACGAAAATACTTAAAAACAAACCGATTATTGTCATTTAACTGAGAATGAATCTATCTTCAACCAAG
>JAPDSC010093714.1:0-10571 GCA_026290005.1 Latrodectus geometricus | reverse complement strand
GGTGGTAATTATGTCACTATTTTTTCTCCTATTTAATCCCCCAAATAGCCTTAGAACTTCAAAACAAATGGGGAAAAACTTTCCTCACTAAGCCGCGTGGAAAAGATTGGCAATAATTCTCTTGAGAAACCACTAGGGGCTCAAATCCTTTTCGAAAAAAAAAAAATTCAACCCTCTGAACTTTTCTGGAGGTGACGTCAATCGTTGACGCACATGATGTTAAATTGACTTTTCTACTGGTCGTAAAAATCAGCCGCGGGCTAATTAATCGCCCCAGCCAGTTGTTCTTCAAGCTGAATCTCGACGCAATCGATCCTCAATCTCACTCTCCCGTCACGGTTGCGGGTAGCTGGAAAATTTAGCATTCCGGAAGGCCGTTTACCGAAAACGCTGCAGACGATAAAGCTTTAAATATTACATTTTCAGCATTCGAGGCGTAAAAGCCGAAACGCCCGTGCTTTAATTAACTGCGAAATGATTTCCCTGATAAGAACCCCTTTCTTTCCGTTAGAATTTTTAAGAGCCTGAATGTAAATAATTCCCGCCAAAGTCTCGAAACTGAAAGCGCCCCCTAGCATCGAAGTTGCGAGACTTAATCTTATTCCTGATGAATAATAAATGAGAAGAATGTGAAATATTAACGAGATTTACTTTAGTTTGGGAAGCTTTTGATTTTTTTTTTTTTTTTTCGATCTTTTCACCTTTTCATTGGGGTTTCTTTTCTTTCATGATTAAAAACTGATGGGATGGGGAAATACTTTTTTGCATACACAGTTAAGTTTTTAAGCCAATTCAAAAATTCCATAAAGGTTATTTCTTGCGTTTAAATATTCTTTTCAGAAAATGCAAATATCTCTGATTTTTATACATGGAGCATTCTGCATATTTTTTTACGAACAACGATAGCAATTGATTAAACTAAAACCGTGGTTCACGATAAAAATCAATTCCAGAATTTATTTATCAGTGTATTTAAATTTTTTTAACATCCCTTTTTTTACCAAATAAGGGATATTTCTATTCTATGCAAGACGATGTTTGCACACTCGCTATTCGTACGTCATATAAAAACTCCAACTTTGGGGTTTGTAAACCATTCTCTTTTTAAATATGTTATTTCCTGATGGTATGCCATTTCTCATATTTATAAACCTTTCTGTGTTATAATGGGCGGATTTAATAGCTACTTGTGTAGAGGCCCACTCCTGCGTGTGCCATTGTTACTTTAAGGGTGGGTCTAAGTAATTTAAAAACTAGTCTCTAAATTGCAAAGGCCTATCAACTGGGCTCATTGAAGCTAGTAGTAGGGCAGTGTTTTTTAGAGGACTAAGTCCCGGGTTCTATGCCAGCCATTGCTGAACAAAGGGAGATGGAGATCGCGCTTCTGCCTCCTGAATGCACGTCTGTCACGGATTGGAAGTTTCTTGGGTTTCCTCACTTGTGATACGTGAATATGACCCACAATGTATGATAAGTTCTCCCGAAAACTAATTACGTGGTGGGTGTTAATCGTTAACCAATATACAAAACGATGACGCAGAACAGGCAATAATGTCCAGCGAATATCCTTTTACTTAGAGATCATCACAACTGTGACGTATTTTACTTAGCTAACCACCATTAACAAATGCAATGACATGCACAAGTTCCGAAATCGCAACTTTCCTGTCAGAAGCATGAGGCTTTAGATCACCAGGTTTCCGCATCCTTTAATTATTAGACATTTAATTCTTAGAAATAAAAATAATGTTTCATTTTTTTCTTAATTTAATAATTGCTTAATTTTTTTATTAGTTGTTAAGAAATAATGCGAATGAGAAATTTCATAAATGAAACTTCCTTATATTTTTTAATGTATTTTATTAAAGTCTATGATTAATGAGGAAATTTCAAACTAACCTGTATATTTTTTTTTGTCAACTGATAGCCGGACAGGCAATATGGGGTACGCTGCTCCACTTCTCAAATTTAATTTGTCAATTCAATTTTATAATTTGGTGTGGAGTCTGACTTCCACGGTACGCACATGTCATAGGTACACGTTCATAGGGTAGAAAACCATTCATACAAGGAAAGGACAAAGCCAGGAGAGAGAGAAAGAGTATCCATGTCCGAACTGGGATTCAAACCCCTGGCCTCTTTATCCGCAGTCAGGCACGTTGACCATTAGATAGGGTGGGTGGCAATCTGTATGTTGTTTTTAAGCTACTACTTTTTTAAAATCACTTGGGGAAGAAAGGCTAACTTGTAAATGCATCAACTCTTTTTTTCTTACAAGTCAACAACAAGTCAGGTTTCTCCTTAAAGAAATCCATAAATGATTGCGTCAAATTTCTTAACTGGTATAAAAAAAATATTTCAACAAAAAATTATTCGAAAATTCTATATTTTATGTCAAGTTTGGAAATCCTGGTGGACTCGGCTAGATTTAGTTAAAAAAAATAGCTTGAAAATATAATATTTTTATTGAAACTTTCCCAATCACAAAAGTCTTAGTTAATAGATGAATCTAAACTTCAATTTTTGTTCATAATTCTTGAAATATTTTATTCTTTTATTAAAGACATTGCATATATATATATTCATCCACACTTTTGGCAAAAATCCAATACCAAAACTATATGGCACGAAAATTTATTTAGCAGATAACACGTTATTACATGATCAAGTAATTGAAACCATATGCTCTTGTGTAGAATGAATAGTGACAAAATGAAAATATTTAATGTAGCCACTTATTGTTAGCTACAATCACTCGCATACACACTTTGGCAGAGATTAAAGCGGCTTTGGATATATCCTTGGAGTACAAGAGTCAATACGTCTTCCATATATTGGCAAAGTTGGTTTGGTGTAGCAATGGATGATGTATTCCATGCCAGTTATAATGCCAACAGGGACTAAACCTTTCCAATGGGTGATCAATCGAGATAATAAACCCGTTCATTATGATAAAAGAAGAAAAACTTTTGAGCATTGCCTACCAGATATGTCCGTGCATTATCCTGTTGGAACATGACTGATAGCATGAAGTAAAAGTCTGACAAAATCACGTGTTCCAACAGCTTGGAAATGTAGCACTGGCTTTTCAGTATCACGTCAATACTTACTAGAGGCATGCGGGAAAGAAATAATCTACTACCACGCAAACCAAGACCAATGTGGCAATGCATAATGCAACACTTCACCTTGGTATCTTCAGAATCGAACCCTCATACCATAGTGTTACAGACAGAGAAGCAGGATTCATCGGCAAAAACAAAATCATGTCATTCTGTCATCCATCCTTCATCACTCCTTTGGTGGTGCAAACGTCTGTGGTTTTGAATAAAGCGACTATATTTTTTACTCAGTTGCAAATAATCCTGAATAGCACACCGAATAATGCGTAGCCGACTCAACCTCATGTTGCTAAGTCATTTACCTTTACCATGCGCTCAATATTTCTGTCACCATAAATTATTCTGCAACGTAGTGGATTCTGTTAGTCCTGTCGATCCACCATTCCCCCTTACATTCAGCGATTACAGATACGTATCACATTTGTTTGGTTTTGTGCTCGTTAATTTCTCTGATGGATAATCAGCAATATCCGTAGGCTACTATTCTACCTCGGTTGAACTCAGAAATTTCGGAGAAAGCCGAAATCAGTTGTCTTTCACATGGCATATTTAAGTGAATTACACAAAAAACGCAAGTAAAAAACAGTTACCATACTGTAAACTGGGTATCAGTTCCCTCTTTCTACAGCATTTGTTGGTGGTACAATAGTCTCCTGTGACTTGTATGCTCTACAATGCTTATGATTTGCATGTCTCTTAGCCAATAAAATGCATGATATAAAGTTCACGTGATTTGATTGCATTATTCAGGATGTTGCATTTTGGGTTGCCAGCAGTGTTATTGATAAATAGACAGACAAACAAACAGGCAGGCAGACCAGATAGATAGGCAAACAGACAGACAGACTGATAGATCCAAACTGAAACATTTTTTATTTTTTAAAAATTTTATTCATTTTTAAATAAAGAAAAATAAAAAATATAAGTTCTTAAGAAGACCCTATAATTCCTAGTTAAACAGTAAATCCTCCAAGTTCATACTAACATTTTCATGAGAGAAAAGTTTTATGATTTTATTTCATTATTTTATATAGTTTATAAAAACATGAACATTATGATCATATTTACTGTATGGTCATCCTTAGCGCAATTTTTCCACATTTGGAAATAAATAACATTTTCTGGCAACCCATTTTATCATACAGACAATATTTTTTTAGGTCTAGTTTGTGCAAAATGGCGAGATTCTTGGCGAAATTTTACAAAAGTAGTCAAGGGTGACCGTACAGTAAATTTTTACCGAATATTATTAGAGTATTTCACATATTATTAAATTCAATGCTGTACCAAGTACCATTATTGAATGAAAAATACGAAATACTAATTATTTTTATCTTCAATATTTAATAATTTTGAAAACAGAGATAATTTCTTAAATATTTTAAGGTGTTTCCATATATTTATTTTTAAGCAAAAACTTTTGCATACAAACTTTTCAGAAATGGTCGAAACTTTCAAATATATCCAATTTAGAATAACAATATGAAGTGCTTTTAAAGAGAAAACTGCAATATGTTAGTAAAATATAATCTTGTAGTAAATAATCATTGAAGTATTTCAAACACATTTCAAAATGAAAATTCAAAATACCCTTTCCAATAATGTAGGTGCAATTAGTCTTCGTTTTAAATTGCTATATTTTATTCTTTTCAAACTAAAACCGAGACGACAGAAGAATTTTTAATACCCTCCTTAACAATGCATCACGGTCACGTGATACACTAATGAGATCGTTTCATTTTAAATGATCGCCTTAATAATCATTGATTTCCCTTTTCTGGGGTCATTAATTAGTCTTGCTCAACGCATTTTCGAAGAGTTATCAATTCGGAAACAAAGGAAGTTTTCCTACTCACTCTTTTTTCTTTAAAACAAATTATTAATTGGGAATAAATAACAAGGCTTACAACACAATGGGAGTAAAATTTATTTGCGCTCGAATGAATAATAAATATTCATTGTTAAGGTCAACTGGGATCAACAGACTGCAAATTCTCGAGAAAGAATTTTGTGAAAATTGAAAATAAATTTAATTTTTATTTCTTACAGCTTTGATACCACACAGTGATCATCCTAACGTTGCTGTAAATCATTTTAATACCCACTGCGTATTTTGCTTTCCAGAAGTATTTTTTATTGTGAACCTTCTTTATGTGCTGCCAGAGCAGAAACCTGGAAATCTCTCAAGCATTCACTCCAGTCGATATACATATAGAATATTGAAGCGCAACATCCACATCTTGTTGTTCATCAGTATCTAGAATCGAACCAAGGAGCTTTCAATCCTAAGAGCGCTTGCTGTTCACTTTTATTATAGAAATGTCCCTTGGTAGTTTGCTTATTCATAGTGGTTCAACCACCCTTACAAAACGAAAAGTGATGAATCTGATATCATCTACCGTTGAGCAATGGAAAATTGCACTTATATTTCTCCCTTCTTCCTTTCTATTTGCTCTTATGCCGGCATTAATATTTTATAAACTTCCTGGTTTCCTCCTTCGTAACATGCAAATTACGCTTCCAATCAACAAAATGCTCTTTCGGAAAGCCATCACGTAAATATGAAACTGTCATTTTATAATTCTGCTTTCTATGTAGCATTTAATTCTGTTTCCATAAAAATTTATAATCGCTTTGAAAATTTTTTGCTGCATATGAACTAAAAGTTTTATAGAGATGTTGAAATAAATTGTTGTCCCAAATTGATGACACATTATTTAGCATCCAATCATTTATTATCTTCTAAGCATGCACAAAACACATAAAATTATAATATACAAAAAACACTTCTAACATTCTCCTTTGACACCATCATTCTCTCTTTATAAACGAAACAGTGCCCGATGTCGTCTCATTGCCTCCACAGCGCCATCTCGCAAACATCGAAATCATTACACTTTCGACGCAACTATTATGAAACGAATGCACTAGATTTTTTTGTCATTCAATGGTTAGTTAGTTAATAGTAAGTAATGTTATTCAATAGTAAGTTATTCGTCGAGTAAGAGTTAATTGTCACAACTTAACCATGCGTAATGAAAATATTTCGAATACTTTTATCTGTAGCATTTACAGAAATAATCGCTATTTATAATATTTTTTGTCGCAGTAATGGTCATTCTCAATTGTTTTAATTAATATTAAGCAATTTAGAGAATGATTTCGCCGTGTAGACACATAGACATGAATTCCATGAATAAATTTTTTATGTATTCAAAAAATTATTTTTTTACTTATGTTTGCATATTCAAATATTTCTGAAATAAATAAGTAAAAAAATAAATCTCTGTTCTTAACAAATAACTTTCAAATGAACTCAATAAAAAAAAACTGTTTTTTTTCCGATGTAATGAAATTTCGATAGAATGCAATTTATATTATTTTTATAAATTCAAGATTTGTTTTCATAAAAATTCCACCATAATGAGATACTTGTACTGAATTTAATTCTAATGCCAATTAATTGTATTACTAACTCGAATAAATACTAAAAGTTTTATCTAAAAAATACAATTCCCTTTTATACTTATAATTAAGATAATTTAAAAAATAAATTGTGGTTTTTATGGTTCTAGCAGATTATATCTAAAATAAAAGAAAACTTTTATCTTCAAAAAAATTATTTTAAATAATTAAAATTTAGCATATTAAAAATCAAAACGTATATCTAAATCATCATAAACAAAAAAAGGATTAGAAATCTTCCATTTCTAAATAAATAAGATATTTGCAGTTGCTTATTTATATTTGACTATTTAGGAGTTCATTTATTTTAAAATATTCATAAGACAAGGAAATGGTAGAATTTAAATCTAAATACATTTTATAAAATATATCAATAGAAAACAATTTTTAATCTTCATCTTCAAAGCTCATCTTATATTCATGAACAAGTATATAGGGATTATTTCTCAAATATTTGAATAAAATTTCTCTTAGAAATCGTTCAGGCTGTTATCGTTATTTCCCATGACAATTTTGCAAAAGTTTTGAGGGAAACGTGTCTTTGATGTCAGATTTCAAAGCTTCAGGCTTTAAAAATTATACAAGGATGATACTGAAAAGGGGATATATAAATTTCTTTGCAGTGTATTGGTAATATTTTTGATGGATTAAATTTAGTTAGCGATCAGCTTACCCTTAAATTTACATAGTTAAATTTTTAAAGGAAAAAAAATGTTTCAAGTCAGAATTTTTCAAGGTAAAAGTTTGCTTTAAAATACCCCATAATATTTTGGCTATTTTTTTACGCCAAGATAAGCACCAAAATGTAAATAAAAAAATAGAAATCCTAAAATTACGTAAGTTAAAATACCAGGGTTTCCAGAAATTATATTTTATCACCTAATATTTTGCGAAACCTTGGGGTACATTAATTTACACCGAATCCTGAAAATGATCCTACTACTATCATTTTTGTTACATTTAATAATCCATGAGCGACCGTACAGTAAATCTGAGCCGTAATGTAAATCAGAGATCAAATCAGTGAAAAACTTGCCCACTAGCACTATTAATTTAAGGAGATATATCTATGTCACAATTTAATTTACCGAAACAAATATATATGTTGAAGATCTGTCATATTAATTTTGGTTTTAAGATAACTTATCATGTTTTCTATGTCTTTTGATATTTGGTTGAATAATTTAGCAAAACACTTTTAATATGTTGGTTCTTGTTTTTTTTTTTTTTTTTTTTTTTTTTTTTTTTTTTTTCCAACATTTAGTCCCAATTGCCCTTAATTAATCATGTAATATTTATTAAAATAACTGAAAATGTCTTTAATTGGAATTAATTGCATATTATATTTCTAATTAGTTAACTGCTAATATTATTAATCTATTTTACACTTCCCAGCTACTATTTAATACCTTATTTTGTTATGCAATATTAATTGTAAACATATTTAAAAGTATTAAATCTATTTGTTTTAAATTTCAATCTACTCATTTATTCTTAAAATGTATTCGAGTTAATTAAAATCTTTCGATATAAATCAAAAATATATTGTTCTACAATTAAATCTATATAATACTGTTCAAAATAATTTCACTTTCAACATATTTCAGATTTATATTATTAATAGAAAGTTAAACAGACAGTAATTATAGTTGCTAAATTGCAGATAATATAGTATTGCCCAATGAAACAAACCTTATAAACTGCATAAAGAGATTTTGACACTTGGTTTTATACTCCAATTTGCAGATTTCATCTAACTGTGTATAAACTATTTACATAATTCACTTAAAATTTCTCTCTCTAACTATTCAATTCAGAATAAATTAAATAGTTTATAATTCCACTATATATATGCACTTCAAGAGTTCAAGATAGTACTTTTAAACTTTATAATAAATAAACGATAATTTTCATCCAAATCTGTAATATATGCTGAATTTAATTTAGTATTTTCTAAAAGTACGCCATATTATTACTGAAATTAATTAATAATGACTATATTAAATTTTTAATAAATAATTTATGATTAATTAATGCAAGTTATAATTTATAAATTTATTTGAATAATTTTATAATAGTGACAATAGAAATGCTCTATTAAATGAAATATATATTATTATCATATTATCATATTTCGTGTATTTATGTCTATTTTAATCAATTTATTTTATAAATTTGAAAATCTGAACTGGCAACTTCTACACCAAGCTACTGAGGAAGGCTCATTGATAATGAAAACTTTTATATATATTTATAGTAATTCTTTTAATAACCTTAGCTAATCATCTTCCAGAAAGAAAAGAGGAGAATCTTTTTAATCAGTTTGCGCTAGAATTAAATAAAATTTTAATCTTATAAATATGCAAATTCGTCAATTACATTCTTTTTGCTATATTGCACATGTTTTTTGTTGCTCATCTCTGTTGATAGAAGTCACAAGGTACTGATAACCACCAAGTAATTTTGAATTATGGATAAAAGTCAAGTACGGTACTTGAACAAGCACCCTTCTCGTGAAATTTACACATCCCACCACTAATAAAATATAGACTGTATGAAGAATAAACGGGCATAATCTCTCTCAGCAAGGTAGTCTTTGGGAAGATCAGATATCGATTTCGCTACTTCTAGTGTCTTTGCATATCAAACAAAAGCAATGGATAGCGGTATATAGTTTGTGAGGGTTTTGTATTATGTCAGATAAGATTATTATGTCAAGTGATGATTTAATGGAATGAAACTACATATATTAAGCATAGTAATACTTATTTTTTAAAATTGATTGAACTTTCATTAAAGGAACATTTACTTCAGAGCACGTAACGTCGTAAGTTTCTTTCTCTATATATTCATACCTCAGTATATTTCTTTCTCCCTCAATGTGGATAAACAAACCAACACCAAAGTTCAGTTGTTAAATAAACATGACATTCCTTTTTGTTAGTGAATATTTATCAAATCCGATGAGACAGTTGGTTAGGGCGTTCTTATTTTAAGAAGATAGTTATCTCGAATCCCGACCTAACCAAAGACCTGTTGTTTACACTCAAGATCGCTGGAGTATATTAAACAGATTGTGGTCGCAATGTCCTCCAAGTGAAATGATACCTCGGCAGTTCAAGAGTATGGGGAATATTCTGCTTGATTCTTATATCTAAGTTACGAAGACTCCCACTTGGCTGCTTTCACCTAACTAGTAAATCCCGACTACAAAAGGTGCTGGGAAGAGTATGCTGGTGAAGCAACATCAAACTAACGTGTCCTAAACCTACGTATCAACTAGATAAAAGTTATATATTAGTTTGGGTAAAAAGTAATCCATTATTTTTTCGGTAGACGTCTGTAGTGATCGCTATCTTGTCAGGTATATATCAAACAATTTCAAATTTACGCTCATTGGAAAGGTGACATTTGACACAAAAATATTCTCTTGCGGTTTTTTGTTTGATTAATTCAGTTATGAGTACAGGGTTTTAAAAATAGAAGACAACAAACAGAAAATTCGATACATTTTAGTTTTTCTTTTATAATGGCGAAAATGCTAACCAGATAGCTAAAATTGTGAAAGGTGTTTATCGTCCTATCGACTGTAACAACCAGTTACGCACAATTTTGATTTCGTCGATTCCGTTTGGGTATTTGGATGCTAAAGATACACCTCGCATGGATACAACATCGTCCAGAATGTCTATAAAATATCAAAAATTATCAAACTTGACAGCATGTCAGCAGTCGTAGTTCGCACAAGACCTAAAAATCTACATGAAAACTGTTTTAAACCTTTTTACAAAGCTAATCTGAAAGAAGTTACAAAATGTTCCCGTAAAAATAATGGATTTCTTTTTCCCCAACCTAATATTTAAGAACAATTTTAATTACTGATGTAGGGTATACAGAAGAAAAGACATTCTTTATCATTTCCTACCTGAAATTTATGACAGTAAAGTGACAGAAATATAATAAAGAAGATTATATTTATGTCAT
>JAPDSC010093713.1:0-21532 GCA_026290005.1 Latrodectus geometricus | reverse complement strand
TTTCGACCAATGAAAAATGGCGGATTCTGATAAAATGGGAACCGACCAATGAAAAATGGAATATTCTGTTTATTTTCAGACTGCGCTTGTGCAAATTGGCGGGGTTGGCGAGATTTTCGGTGATTTTTTGAAAAAGTCGCCAAGAGTGACCGTACATTAAATTTTTACCAATGTTTTACCATGGAAGTCCTTCTCAAAGTTTTCAAAAGTATTTTTTGAAGAGTAACAATAACTCTCGTAGCTAACTACTCCTTCGCAAAACTGGTCAACCATTCGGAGCTTAATATTTTAGTAAAATATGGTTCCATGACCTATCAGTATCAGTCGTTTAAATTTCTATTTATGACTCCAATATGATGTCATTTTATAATTTATAAAATTCAATATTATTTTATCTAATTCGTAATTTTCTTTGATTAGAAAGCCTATTGGTTTCTTTTTTTGTATCCATGAAAGCAGTCCTTATTTATTTTTTTCACATTTTTTTTCCGTGGTTAAAATTTGGAAGTCAGTGTATTTACGTAGCATCAACCTATTGAAAACTTCCCCTTTTAGTTTTTATGTATTAATTTTCGTAAATTTTCACAAAGATAGACTAAAAAACATGCTTTCGGAAATATATTAATCTTATCAGTTTTCAATAATAGCATCTGACAGCAGTATAATAATCCTTACATAGAAGTGAGGCTTAAAATTCAGGATATTTATAATTAAAACAAGACTAAGACAATAAATTTTACTCTAAAAATGCATTTTCCATGTTTAGCCCTAATTTCATGATTGAAACACAAAACCGTGACCGTTTCTATTGTCACATGCTTCTATAATTTTTGAAAATTCTAATTCAAAAAAAAAAAAAAAAAAAAAAAAAAAATCAAACATTATAAGAGGAAATTTACAGTGAAAGAAATTAAAACAGATTAGGGGGTGTCTCTTTCAATTCTTTACATATTTGTCTGTGTCTGACATGGGCGAAAGTTACCGGTAAAGTTGCACATGCCCGTGTCTCACTCGGGCTCTATTGTATCTCACGTTATTTTATTCCTAATGTCCGTCTAAGATCCGTTCCAGTAAAAAGGGGTAAACTATATTATAACTAAACTTATTTAATATAGATAACCCATGGATCGTTTTTTTTTCCTACCAGTTTTTTTGGAAAAATAAATTCATGCTTTAAGGGTTAATGGCTAAAAATTATTATTCCATTAAGCAACTGCAATTGATCATCGAAGCGATTCCTAAGTAGTTTCCGTCAGTGACAAACTTTGGCTTTCAAATAAGTTTTTCCAATTAATGATAAAAATTTAACTTACAAAATGTAAATAAAATACTTGTATTATTTTTCAGTTATTTCTAAAAATGTAAAACTTTTTAGATGCCAACATTTACGACAGTAATTGCTATCTTTTTCTTTCCCGTTAAGATGATTATCGTACTGGCTTATAATGGAATTATACTGACATAAGTTATATTGGCAGAGTGAGATTTAGTCTATTAGGTGTCTATAAAATGTCTGTCATCTTTGGATATTTATTAGTCCATAATATAATCAAGGCATAAGCAAATAAATATGTCGCATTTAATTCATAGAATTATTCGCATATTTTAATTTCTATAATTCAGATAGTTTTCATTGATGGTTTCCTTTTCCATTTTAATAGACCTTTTAGAAGCCGTGATCTTTGCTTATAATGAATCACAAGCAGTCACGTTTTCAAGTTAAATTGTATTTTGTTCATTATCAAGTTAAATTGCATTTTGTTCATCACCTCTTCACATTGAAGTAAATTCGACTTAATTTTTGGACACTTAAAAAAATTAGGTATACTAGTTTTATTACTGTAAGATATTTACTTGAGGTGATGACATCGCTTATAGAAGGCCACAGTCAAAGATTGGTGCATAACGACCAAATTACATCCTCAAAAGGCCATACTTTTGCCTGTATTTGGCAGGAAATCGATAATTTAATAATCTTCATCGGACGGAGTAAGTACACATGGAAGTAAAATGACAAAAATTATACATCTTTTGCTATGTAGTTATCGATATTATTCGTTTAAATCAACTTGCATTAATTAAGCATTAAAATGAGAAAGAAGAAAAGAATGGAGATTTAAATAAATTTGTGGGTACAGATACCGTATATTCCACCATGCTAATTTTTGAATTTTTTTGGCGACAAAAAATGTTGCCAAGATGACGTAATTGTGACTTGATAAATTCCTGAAAAAAACCTTATAAATAATAAATTTAAAACTGGTAAAGAAAGAAGTGTAAATATAGATTTTTAAAGTATTAAGATTTTTAAAAAGAAAATATAAGAATATTAATTAAAATACAAACATGGAACAAAATCTTCTAAATATCTTTGCTATAACGTAAACAATAAGGTTACCAAAATAGAATTTGACTGAAATTTACTGTACTGTCACTATTGGCACAATTTTTTCCATATTTGATGATAAATAACATTTTCTGGAACCCAACCCATTCCGACCAATCGCAGATGAGTTATTCTAACCAATTCTAAGCGCACTTGTGCAAAATGGCGAAATTTTTTGCGACTTTTTGAAAACGTCGCAAGAGTGACAGTACAGTAAATCTCAGCCTAGAATTTTGTACATATTTTTTTTATTCCCCATTTATGACGTAATAAGAATCTCGTTACTATAATTAGAAATTCGATATGGTTATGAGAAATTTGCCAAAAAGTCATCAAACTGAAATATTGCATGATTGATTATGCAGCATATGTGCCATTTTGTGTTATTTTATGAGAAAAAATTATGATTCTTTAATTTAAAAGATAATCACTTTATCACTAAAGAATAAACATATTTATAATCAAAGTACAGAGATAACTTTTTATTGATATTATCGTGTGATACCACATTATAAGACAAAAACTTTATTAAATAACGTATGAACATGTTTCGTAAATTCTGTAAAAATTATTTTTTGATGGCGCTGCTGATTATGAGTGATAATTTACACAATTATTTCTACGTCACGAATTCCACACATAAATCCACGTGGCAAGACTCAGAAGACAAAGGATCGGTCCCATGATGTAATGGACATCCAATATCACGTTGGACCATTGAGTTCTGTGAACGTCTCAAGAATTCTCTGATGGAGCTACTGCCTGACTGGCTTTCTTCCATCCCAGGTTCTATGATGATCTGAATTTCCCCTGTGGCTTTAGAAGGTGATAAAGCTGAACTTCTTGCTGATGAAATTTTATGTTTTCTTCCTGTTAAAAAAAAAAAAAAAAAAAAAAAAAAAAAAAAAAAAAAAACTTGAATCAGACGTTTGACAAGATCATCTTATCTTAACATCGATTGGTTCACTTTTCTTTTAAATAATAGACATACGCTGGTGTACAAAACCTAAGCAACAAGTGGTTTTTTTGCCATAACTCAGTGAGAAATCATCTGAGGGACATGAAATTCAGACATGAGATACATCATTTTGTACTTAAGGAATGACGAAAGCTTAGTTGCACAAAAATGAATACAATGCATACAGTATGGAATCAAACAAAAATAAGCTTTATCGACCTCACAGTATCCCTTCACAAGATCATCTGTCCAAGAGAAACAATAACAAACCGATGTTCCTTAGTATGGGATATGCCCTCCCCTTACTGCAATGGTGCTTCGCACCGTCTCCCCAACTCAGCACCAGATTGTCCAGCAGTTCTTACGATAGGAGTGCCCATTCCTCAATCAGCATCTGATTCAGTTGCTACGTGTTCCCCGGGGATGCAATTGTGCCGCCATGCGTCTCCCCAAAGCATCTTACACATATTCTATGAGATTTAAATCAGGGTAGTACTCTGGCCAATCCTGCAAGCGAAAAAAAACCCGAAACCAGTCAGCAAGCGCCATTGCTCGAAGCGACAAGTATCAAGGTTTACTGTGGCCAGACGCCTTCACAAAGTTGGCCTATTCACCTGCTGTTCCAAAAGCTGCATTCCGTTGACAGCTCGCCATCAGCGGCACCATTTAGAGTGGTGCAAAGAGCACAAAAACTGGACATCTGATCAATGGAGTCGCGTCCTCTTCACAGATGAGATTCGTTTCAGTGCCACAAACGATTCTCAACGCCAGTTGATTTGGAGAGAAGTAGGGACACGGTTTCATCCCAGTAACATTAGGGAAAGAGACCATTATGATGGTTCTCGAGTTCTCGTTTGGTGAGGCATTATGCTGAACGGGTCGGACTGAGCTTCACATTTTGTACAGAAGTTCTGTAACCGAAGATCACTGTTGTCAGGAGATTATCCTTCCTCATGTGCGTCTGTTCCGAGGCGCCATTGGAGAAGATTTCATTTTTATGGATGACAATGCACGGCCACATCGGACTCATGCTGTTCAGCAGCTACAGGAAAGTGAAGACATCACTCGAGTGGATTGGCCAGCGTTCTATCCTGATTTAAATCCCATTGAACATGTGTGGGATGCTTTGGGGAGAGGCATTACAGCACGATTGCAGCCCCCAGTCAACATGCAACAACTAAAACAGATGCTGATTGAGGAATTTGCACTTTTACCGCAAGAATTGCTGGACAATCTTGTGCTGAGTATGGGGAGACGATGCGAAACAACCACTGCAGTAAGTGGAGGGCATACCCCATACTAAGGAATATCTGTTTGTTATTGTTCCTCTTGGACAGATGATCTTGTGCAGGGATACTGTGAGTTCAATAAATTTCCTATTTTTGTTTGATTCCATACTGAATGCATTGTGTTCATTTTTGTACAACTATGCTGTCGTCATCCTTTAAGTACAAAATTATGTGTCTCATGTCTGAATTTCATGTCCCACAGATGATTTCTCGCGGAGTTATGGCAGAAAAACCACCTGTTGCTTAAGTTTTGCACACCAGTGTAAATTAAAAAGTTTATGTAGAAGAATAAATTATTTATGATGAAAAAGCCATTAAAATTTTTTGACCTGATGCCTCTTTACTCTGCCTTCTTTCATCAACGTCAAACAAGTGCTTATCTTTAAATATTGGAGTATATAATTTTGGGAATGAATTCAGATTTAGGGACTTCTTTTCAATAAATTTATTTACCAGGATGTTTCGCTTGTTTGACTCCCTGTATTCCTCAACATTTTCAATTGTGGTAACTCTTTCTGTTGCAACTTCTGACTTATTGGGCAATGAATTGGGAATCATTAGCCTTTCAGTCTTTACTACCTGTTCCTCTTTCTGCACCGATAAAGTTGTCTCATCAGGACTTGTCAAATTCTCTACAACAGCATATTGATTTATTGATTGTTTGGTAACGATTCCATCTATTGTTTCAGACTGTTTTGATGGTTCGTTTTCCCTGGATTCCTCACTGCGCTTTAGTGGTATAAGCAATCCACCTTCTTGAGTTTCGATGCCATTCCTGATTTCCCAAGGGTTGGTTTCGGAAACCATTTTACTTGTTGTGGTAACTTCGCTGCTAATGGAAATGAGAGAGGGCTGGCCACCGCTTCTAGTTTGAAACAAATCCTCCCTGGAACTATTCATATCTTCATTAGCAATGCCAGTATTAATCAAAACAGAATCTTTATCATTATTTATGTAGAAGTAATTATTCGTTGCTGGTGACATTATAGTGATACTGCTTTTAGAACTCCTCTTGTAAGTAGTGTCTTTTTGAGTGGCGCTGTAGTCGAGATCTTTTGGATGGCCTTTTTCTTCCACATTCTTTTTCAGTTTTGCATCTTTTAAATCCTTTTTTAATCTCTTACTTTTAATGTATTCTCTGTTTGGGAAAGGTTTCTTTTTCTTTTCATCTTTCAATAGACTTATATTCTGAAAAAGAAATGAAAATTTGATAATCAGTTAAATAGTAAATGTTGTTGAAATAGGGCAATGTTTGTAAATTGCTTTGTCTTTTGCTCTACTTTCATTTTCTGCCCAGGTGGACTAATTTGACCAGATTATAGAGTGAAAATAAATTCTGAATCACTACAACATATACAGCTAAGATGGATATGAAATCAATGAACTTTTAAAATGAATTCTAACTTGTAAAGTTTGCAGAAAACTATTGTTTTTAAGTTTATATTCTTTCTTGCCAGTAAAAACAAAGAAATATAGTATATGCCATTAAAAACTGCACAACAAAAGAACTTCACATATACTAAAACCACACTTTAATAAAATGAAAACATTAATTGATAATGAAATCATCAAGATTTGTGAATTTAAAACATCAAAACTAGGATGTTCATGTAATTTACTTCTTTTAGGTAAAAATTTACTGTACGGTCGCTTTTGGCGACTTTTTCAAAAAATTGCCAAACATCTCGCCAACTTCGCCAATCTGGACAAGCAAGGTCTTAAAATAAACAGAATATTCCATTTTTCATTGATCGGTTTCCATTTTATCAGAATCCCCCATTTTTCATTGGTCGGAATCCCTCATATGTGATTGGTCAGAATTGGTTGGGTCGCCAGGAAATGTTATTTATCGCCAAATTTGGAAAATCACGCCAAGAACAACCGTACAGTAAATCTAAGCCTTTCTTTTAATATAAAAAATTTAAAAAATTTTATAACTAAAAATAAACATATTTCTTGTTACTAAAATAATTATTGTTTCGTCCAGAGTTAAAAATTTGTTATTGATAAAGTTAGTCATATAATAACAATTGTGCGTGTAATTGAACTCTTGAAATATAATTTTAGTCACAATTTTATGATGAATTATGCAATACTGCTAGAATAAATTCCTTTTGTTTCTTTAAGTATTGTGAAAAAGCACCATTTACAAGTAAGCTGTTCAGAGAATTATTCAACAATAACTTGCTATATTAATTCTAACAAAAAGTAAATATGTTATTAAACTTTTCAATCACATTTTTTACATCGTATTACGTGTGCTAACTTTATTCACTAAAAACAAATCCAAAACAATAATTTTTCAGATGCAAAATATTGATTGTACGAGTAGCAGAAATATTTGCATCCTCACCCAAAATTGCTTCCCTTTCTCGCCATTTCCAATCCGTTTGTAGTACAATCGAATCAATAGGAAAATTATAAATATCCTGTAAAGTAAAAGAATCAAATTATTTCCAAACATAAATTTTTAATATTGAAACTAAACTATTTAAATGCATTTTATGATAATGTATGCAATTGGGCCATTTTTTCCTGTCTCTTTAGTGAAAAAGATCAAAAAAATTAAAACCTTATGAAACTAATCATTTTTCTTCATACTTAAATTAAAGGAAATTAATTTATCTACAACAAAATTTTTCACAATTTTATTTTAGATTTTATTAATGAATTAAAATAATTACGAATTTTTGAACTTAATAATGAATCCTTAAACTTGTTCATTAAATTAGAAAAAAACTTTTAGATAAGATTTTTATAGTAAATTTATAAATCAATACACAAATATTTCAACTTTGATAGCATTTGTGTAATTAAAAGTTTATTCATTATTCATTATATGTAAAAAATGGAACTATAAAGTTATTTTCAAGTATTTAATAAATTTAATCAATCCTTTTTTGGTGACTTCCACTCATTTCAAATAATTTGGAAAAATTTCTCTAGCACGCGATCATAAGTTAAAATAATATTATAGTTTAGAATCATCTCGAATATAAAAACCATTTAGTTATGCATAGCGAAAAATGCAAGATTCATCAGGAAAAATAATTTTGTAACACAAATGAAGCTTTCTTTACTTCTTTGTCTCTCAGACATTTGTCTTATATGATGACGACTACAAAATTCCGATGTTATCCTTTTCTATCAACTAGTTTATTCATTGATTCGCTTTATTTGACACTAGATGGCACTAATGTCGAAAGAAATTATCATTATAAGAGTCAAAAAATTACAACGAATCACAAAAAAAAAAAAAAAAAAAAAAAAAAAAAAAAAAAAAAAAAAAAAAAATTAAGAATTGTTGTCTATGGCATTGTTCTTCACAACAATACTTTCGTTAATATATTGTTTCTATAAATATTTAGCTTATATAGACATTGTGACTAAGTGGAAGAACAATGCTTTTCGGAGCAGGAGGTCATAGGTTTGAACCTAGACACTGCAGAGCTTTTTCTGTACTGCATATGTGTTTGTCCTGGTGGGTACTTGGGAGTTTACCGGGTCACTTCCCTTGTGACACATGAATACGGCCCACGGTCTATGGAAAGTGAAGGCCATTGACGTTAAAATGTCTTGCAACAGGCGTTAGGAGTTTCAAAACGTGGTGTTCAAATGAGATCTCGCAATGGCCTAGTGATAAGAAAGTGATCGTCAGAGATCCCGAGATCGATCCCAGTCACTGTTGAACAATGTAAGATGAATGTTGTCCTCCTACATGCATACCTATTGGGATTGGTGTTTGGGAGTTTTCTGGGCTTTCTCTCATACAATATTTGAATATGACTCACTATTCATGTCTCGATTTCTCGGAAAAGTTATTTTATGACTTGTTATCGTAGTTATCTCGGAAAGAAATTTATGCAATCCATTATAAAATATTTTTATGATGTTCTTAGGTCGTTAAGATGTTAACTATAACTATATGTTACAGAAAATATTTAAAAAAAATTAAATACTGCTAAATTGGTGAGCGATTGATTACACTTTCGATCAATTCAGAATGTAGTGCTGTCAATTTCCGCTATTTTCTTAAGCTAAAAGAAACTTTTGTTGAAGAATTGGAGGCAGCGGTGATCAGGGGATCGAAAAAATAGAAGGATTTTGAAACTTGTGACCAGATGCAACATATGCTTAAATGAGATGATTTTGTACAGAAGTGAAGAAAGCTTCATGCATGTAACAGTAATAGAACTTATTTTTTAATTGATATTTTCGTTACTTAGATGACTTTCTTAACCTAAAATTGTAGTTACTTCTCAACTAAAGGGAAAATTGAAAATTAAAACTATAAGAAAATTATTTAATTCGCTTAATCTTACCATGAACATATGAGAAAAATTAGAACTAAGATTAATAGCACTAGCCAAACGGTTGGAAGAGACGAACTGATGTTGCCACTGGAGTCCACATCTATAACAGAATTATTTAAATGAATTTTAATTTAATTTTAAAATTGTTTTTAATGATTATTTATTATAGGGATCTACATATAATACGATTGTAATTTGTTCATATTAATTCTGTATCTTGCACTAATGACTACACAAAATGCCTTCCCAATAATGGGTATCATTTCACATGGAGGACATTGAGACCATGACTTATTTAACGTGCCTCAGACACCATTAGCAAACACGACGGATCTTTGTTTGGGTCGGGATTCAAACTCACTACCATCCAATAACGATAAGGAAATCCCAAAACCAACTAAGTCAACACGGCCCATATGCAATCCGTATTGAATCCTTATGAATAATTAGTATGACATATAATATAGAAAAGTAAAATAAATATGAAATATTTAAAAATTAAAAGTATTTATTGACATACTCAGTTAAGTTTTAGAAAACAAAAATGCATTTGTATGTGAAAAATAAAAGCTGAAATTAATTAAAGAAAATCAGCGCAAACATTTCAAATAATGAATGTAAACAAACCATAATTTTTTCCCAATTTAAAAATTAATTTTAAATAAAAATTTCTATTTATTCATGAACGTGGTTTGTAATGAGAAAAATAATAAAAAAATATGAGATAAAAATATAAACAAATAATTTAATATATATCTGTTCATCTATAAATATAAACTCTACCGAAAAGAATGGAAAATATAAAATAATGTGCGTTTCGAAAATAAAGAAAGATGTGATAAATATTGTATGAAATACAGCAAGTTATAAATGCAGAATGGTTGTTTTTTAGAAGAATTCCTCTTTCCAATTTCCTCAGTTTTTATTCTTTTCAGTTTACTTGCTATTTCTCCAATATTTCAAAATAAAATACACGTCTATTTTATGCTGACTAACAAAATGAGTAAACTTTTACTATGCAAATAACATTCATTTAAAATTAATGTGATAAAAATAATACAGAACAATTCAAAGCTCTAATGTATGACAAAGAATCTTATAAAACAGAATAAACTTGGTCTTGAAATTTTGAATAATAATTTCATCCACTATAGTACGATTCATTGGAGAATTTTTTTCCACTTTCATTGTTTTATAACTTGATCTTCGGATATTTCTTATTTATAGCTATCACTATGAACACTCATTAGACGCATGAGTGAATGCATTTAAAGAAAAAAAACTCTTTAAAAAAGCAAAATCATAAGCAATTAAGGAAAGATGAAATACATATTTATACTACTATTACTAACCAACGCCCACCCTCGGCTGTTCAGCCATGAGGTGGCGCGCTGACCAGTAGAGACGAGCCCTCTAAAGTTCTTCAGTCTGATCCAGTGTGGAGTGGTCAAGAGCTGGACAGGACTCCAGATGTTCGCCATTCATTAAAATATATATTTATGGAAAGTGTCATATTTCAATTATATTTTAGCACATTGCTTCGCTATTCGAGATCAATTTGGCGCGTCTTTCACACAAATACTAACTGTGACTGTAATTCACATCTGCGTTTCGCTCTCTCTACTGTTGCCTATCCGGCTTATTCTCTCGCGATTCTCGCGTATTCCCGTTGATGCCAGACCAGATCAATAAAACGGTTGACATTAATGAAGTCCGATACAAGAAGTGGACAATTATGGGCATTCTGCAAGACCAGTTCGAGATGCAGTGAGGTGTATTTGATGGCAATTAGGATAGAGAGGAAACCTCTAACTCTCCCCAGAATATGTAGACCTTTCAAATTCCCACTCAGGGTGTTGGTCTACCTGTCGCAAGAGACAGATAGGAAAAGTCCTGGTCTTTTGTCTTCAGACTAGTTGTGAGACAGAGGTATAAGCCATTTTTTTTCACTTTGCTCTTTTTGCTTCGAGAATCATTCTAAATATTCGAACTCTGGGGTGAAAGGGACAGGATGGTCTAGTCACTCCCTTGCAAGAATGTCGACTAATTCATTTCCGAAGATATTAACATAGGATAAGATTCATTGATAATGTACTCTCGTATTACTGTTAACCATTGTTGTCATTGTTGAATGAGTAAAACTAATTTACATTATGACCATGTCCAACAGACGAGGACATCGAAAATTTCAATATTTCAGAACTTTTAAGGAATATGGACTTAAATATACATATTAGGTTAGAGAAAAAGTTATCCATTATTTTTGCGGTAGACGTCTGTAGTAATCGATATCTCGTGAGGTATCTATCAAACAATTTCAGATTTATGCTCGTTGGAAAGGTGACATTTGACACTAAAATATCCTCTTGCGGTTTTTTGTTTGATTCATTCAGTTACGAGTACAAGGTTTTAAAAATAGAAGACAACAAACAGAAAATTCGATACATTTTAGTTTTTCTCTTGTAACGGCGTAAAAGATAACCGGGTGGCTAAAATTGTGAAAGGTGTTTATCGTCCTATATAAGACTGTAACAACCAGTTACGTACAATTTTTGTTTCGTCGATTCCGTTCGGGTATTTTTGATGTTAGAGATGCACCTCGCATGGGGATACAGCATCGTCGAAAATGTCTATAAAATATCAAAAATGATCGAAGTTAACCGCATGTCACACACACTTCGCATTTCGCACAAGACCTAAAAATCTATATGAAAGCTGTTTTAAACCTTTTTACAAAGTGAGTCCAAAAGAAGTTACATAAAGTTCACGTAAAAATAATGGATTTCTTTTTTCCCAACCTAATATATATATTCATGTCGCTTCATAGATTAAAGTAGTCAGTGCACGAGATAATATTAAAATGCGATCAGTTATTGTGCAATTTTGTCTTTACAAAAATTAAAATGCGCCAAAATTACACCTCTTGTAAATCTGATGTTAAAATCGGATCGATCACTATTACAAATGGTATATAGAGGCCATTGAGACTGTATATGTAAATCGCAACTGGTTCGATACTCACGAATGCAGGCTTCAACAGAATCTGCTCCTTCAGCTAAAGTGATTTTGCCCTCAGGACAAGGCCAGCACGAGTCGGCAGCAGATTTCTCTATGTAAAAATCCCTGGGGCAGAGGAAGCACTCGGTTTCTTGGCCACTCGTGTAGCTTCCAGGAAAGCAAGGAACTAAAACACAAAAATACGTTCTTTGGTATAAAACAATAAGATATTTTTTTCTGTTTTTAATACCATATTTTCTTTTATTGATAACAGATTGCCTTTCCAAGGTAATCAATACATTTAATACAAGTTGTTCCTTCGTGTACAGTTTCATAACACTATACATCGAAATTATTAAAAAACAGTTACAGTTACAGATTACTTACAGCATCTGTCTTGATCAATCCGATATCCCGGAGGACAATTACCGTTTTCCATAGGTATAAAAGCTGAAAATGGAAAAATTATTTACTTGAAATGTATTTCAAATGTGTAAACACTGTATATAATTTATATTTAATTTTTCATTCAAATATTTATGCATATAATAAGTTATGCATATTAAGCCTTATGCTTTTTTTATTTCACTTTTTACTATTAATTTTTATTCCGTTATTTTTTACTATGAACTGTTATATTACTTTTGTGTGCCGCCAAATTTTTGAAATGTAAATAGGAAAAATTATATTGCTTTCTTTATTACGGTTAAGGTTTGCTTAAATCGAGAAAAGTACACTGTAAAAGAAAACTTGATTTTACAGTGAAATATCATATTTTTTACATTTAAAAATCGATCACTGTGACCTCTCATAAAGTGAAATATGTGCTCCACGTGAGGATATTTCAAGTGCCCCCAGTATCTATAATACAATTTCCTATCTCTTATGTATGAGAATTTGTATGTTCAGTATTAACGAACATAAAAACGAAGAAAAAATCCGAGTTAGTTAAATAAAATATGATAACATAGTCATTTTTACGACCCAATATAAGTGAAATTATCAAAAAGTCAACATAAGCATTGGCACGACTGCCCTTTGAGGGGCTGGGCCTTCCTCAGAAGCTTTTCCCAATCTGCCTTTCTCCCAGCAATTGATCTCCAGTTCTTTACTTTTAGGATGGCAAAGTCCTCATCCACACAGTCTTTCTATCTCTTTTTGGGCCTTCCTCTTGGTCTTTCATTAGAGGGGGTTACATTAAAAACTTTTAATGCTGTTCTATCTTGGCTCATTCTTACTACATTCTTACCCATCTCCCTCTGCTTAGTTTTATAGACTTGATAATATCATTGTCATTAAAAATCTTATATATTTCAAAATTGTATCTTTTCCTCCAATTGTTATTATTGAGAACAGCGCCAAAGATGTTTCGCAGACCTTTTCGAAGGTCGCTAATATCTTCTCTTCATTTTTTGTTAAGGTCTACTTATCAAAAAATATAAAAATTCAATTTCTCATTAACAGCATCCTTATTACATTGTAATTAATCTTTTCATAAATGTAATGTTGTTTGTTTTTGTAGTACATATTAGTTTGGGGAAAAAGTAATCCATTATTTTTTCGGCAGACGTCTGTAGTGATCGATATCTCGTGAGGTATCTATCAAACAATTTCATATTTATTCTCGTTGGAAAGGTGACATTTGACACAAAAATATCCTCTTGCGGTTTTATGTTTGATTCATTCAGTTACGAGTACAAGGTTTTAAAAATGGAAGACAACAAACAGAAAATTCGATACATTTTCGTTTTTCTCTTGTAACGGCGAAAAAGATAGCCGGGTGGCTAAAATTGTGAAAGGTGTTTATCGTCCTACATAAGACTGTAACCACCAGTTACGTACAATTTTTGTTTCGTCGATTCCGTACGGGTATTTTTGATGTTAGAGATGCACCTCACATGTGGATACAGTATCGTCGAAAATGTCTATAAAATATCAAAAATGATCAAAGTTAACCGCATGTCAGCAGTCGTAATGCGCAAGACCTAAAAATCTACATAAAAGCTGTTTTAAACCTTTTTACAAAGTGAATCCAAAAGAAGTTACATAAAATTCACGTAAAAATAATGGATTTCTTTTTCCCCAACCTAATATTATATTATAGTGTTTTGCCTTAAAAATTATTATCACAAACTATTTTACGCATTGCATTATAAGCAAGTAAATAACTTCTAAACTTATCTTTCTCTTTGTGTGCTTTTAAATTTTGAAATCGTTAAAAATGTGGAGAATTACAGGATTAGATATCGCTAGGCCTTTTTACATTTTTAAAGCATTTTTCTGGCTGATCAAGTTTTTTGGGAGAGAAAGCGTTACATATAAATCAACTCCACCCATTTAACAATATGTAATAAATTTGCATAAATACATCAATTTTTAGTGGTAAAACTACTTAAATAGTTTATTCTTACCAGTAGAATTAGTATCAGACAAATCCCTGGAGAGACTTCTCTTCGACAGATTCGTTGCTTCCGAATGAGGTATTGGTACTAAGCATATCAACCTGCTCGATGTATTTACCATAACTTTCGTCTGAAATTCGTAATGGGGTGCAGGAAATGTTTGGCTACTTTTGTGATTGCGATTCGCATTTCCATGGAGCAGCACATTTTGCTTACGTCTTACGTTTTTCGATGCAGGCGCACAGAGCACCTTAAGTCTTTTTCTAAGAGAACTGGATCCGTTTCTTATATTTAGTTCTATTTGCAAGTTTTGGCACGAGACTAATAACAAAACAGAAGCTGCTAGAATGACTGGTAAATACATCAGATACAAGAAGAAGCTCATAATTCTTTGCAGCTAGATTGAAAATACAACAATAGAATATAATATTTTTTAAAACTTATAGAGTATCTATTCTAAAATAAGACTATATCAAGTGAGTATCTGTTCTAAATAAATTTTTTATTAGCATAAAAAAATCACTCATGAAATTGATCTTATAATTTATGTTTGAGCATGTTTCCTACGACCTTTCTACAACGTCATGAAAGTTAATTTAATTTTGGACTACAGTTCATAGTGGATTCAGAACAATTATCAACGTTACCACACGAGATGGGAATACTTAATGGTATTTATCTAAATAAAATCAAAGTTGCTGTTTCATTTTACCTTTACTCCTCTACTTCTCTTAATGCATGCAATTTAAAAATTTTCCGCAAGGAAATGCAAGTTTTAACTTACTAGTGATACATCCAAATCATTTTCAAAGAACAATTCTGGAGTTCGGTCTAGAAACGAGTATCCATAGGTTTAACGAAAAATTTGGCGATAAAATTTAATTTCTGGTAACCCATGTATTTTCAATCTTGGTAACCCTGGTAAATTACAAAGCTTTTATTCCATAAAAAATATGGAAATCGTTAATTATATATAACTTAGTCTTTCTAAACCTTTCGAAAGGTGTAATTAAGTTAAATCATTTATGTTTTGTTATTAAAATTGTGAAAAAACACCTAATTTTAATTTAGTGTAGTGGCAGCGGCTATTTGGTTACTCACATCTTGGTGCCTATCTAGGCTTAAAAAAAATCGCCAAAAATATGAAAAGGTACCTGTTTGTAAACTTTTACCCTGTTCTGAAACGGCAAAAGCAATCCAAAATCGCGGCAAATATTTTACATTTTATAAAATTCTTTTCCTAAATGAAATAGTGCTATGATAGTTACTTTCAAATATTGTGGTCTTTAAACTGGATGGACAAAGAAATAGCAAGATGATGCTCTCAATGACATGAAAGAAGCCAACTAAAAATACAAACTGGAGATTGAATCCTTTGGGAAGAGATTAAAAGACTAAGGCCCACGCTAAAGTATTCCTAAACTAAAATATTAACCTATTCCTTGCTACTGTTGCCATAGATATTTCTATTTTAAGTGGTTATTATCCCATTTTAATAAAGCATAAACCCATTACTATACAAATTTAACAATAATAAAAAGGTATAGAAAACTGGGTTGGATAGAAGTGGGAAAAATAAGTAATGCAACATTTACACGGTATACGTGAAAAGACGCATACCGAACTTTTACCATTTACTTACCTATTCAATGAAAAAAAGTGTGCGACATGTATTTGATTCTCATGTTTACTATTTGACTCAAATCTGATCACAGGTTTTTGCACCAATGAGTTCAGAATGTATTAACTTTCAAGTTAATATACTCTGAAAATAAGAATCAGTTTTTTTTTTTTATTGTATATAAGAATCAGTTTTTCCTAGTACTGATAAAATTTGGACTTGCGTGAAAGAAAAATACCTTAACACAATTTTTCTTTTTGTTAAACTACCAAGAAAAAACTGCTGCTTCAAACAAGTAATAGTAAAAGTCCCCCATTTATGAAAGTTAGAATAATTAATAGAAACCAGCATTATTACTCCTTCAATATAGCTTGACATAGCCTATCTTCGGCCTAATAAAGCTAAAGGACCAAGTGAAAGGATATTTATATATATAACATATTTTAGAATCCACTTCATTTTGCTTATTTGTTTTTGAATTGTGTATATATTTTTTCTTGTTTTTTTCACAGCATTTATATCTATTATTTTTAGAAAGATGTTTCTATAAATATTTACATACTTTTATCTTTAAATATTTATGTCTTAAGTGAGAAACATGGTTATTTTGCGCTTTAGGTCCCCAACTTCACCAACTCGTGAATTTGAAGTTTTTACGCGCATGCTCATTAATTACTCTTTTGTTTTAATCTTTTCATTGGTCGCTAATCAAGTTTCACTTTGAAATAGCGGAAGAATTTTCGCCATGGCATCAGAGATTTTGAAAACGCGCCAAGTAGAGGACCTAAAGCACATTTTCACCAGAAACATTTAGTAGTTTAAGCAATATATCTTTGTAGCTAAATGAAGTTTTACTGAAATCTGAGATTATATCTGTTCCCACATTTCTTACTTGAACTTTTTAAAATGTGGACCTTAATAATTGCATTTTTATGTTTAATCATATATGCCTTTAAAAATGCTATAAAAATATAAATCACAATATCTATCTATAAATCACTATAAATTTTACTGTTTATTTTGTGGAAAAAAGGATGTTGAAACATTCTACGTTTTATATATATATCTAATTTAAGAAAAAAATATCTTTGTATTTTAATCTCTTCTTAAGGTCTTTTTTCTATGATTTTTTAAGTTTATCGTCACTGCCTATTGTGAAATTTTAGAATAACGATAACATAAAAATTACAACTTTTGAAAACTCTCTTTAAACAAAAATTTATGAACAATAATTTTCGATTTGTGAAGTCGTATATATCACATAAAATACTTTCAATACAAAAATATCATCAAGGCCCATTTGTAGTCATCAGACTGAGTTCTTGCTAGAAAATGAAGTTAGTTTATCAAAAATGTCATTACTGAAAAACAAGATTTTAATTGAAAAGTTTGAGTAATTTAAATGTGAATTACAGTATAATATAAAGCATTATAAATATATAGTAAAGCAATACATATTATTATTATTATTAATGCTAGTGAATGTATGAATCTTGCTTCAATAGTGAACAGTTGAACTTATTAATATTCGACTGCGAATTTATGCACTTAATCATCACTTCATAAATTGTAATTTCGGTCTCTTTATCAAAAATTTGTCGTTTGTTTGTTTATTAGTTTTTAATAAACTAATTACAAGAGGAAGTATCGCAATGTGTCCAATGAACGCTTTTGTGAATATAACAAATACTTTGATATTTTTAATTTAAGTACTCCACTGTAAAACTGAAACTTTGATAATAAAATGTATGCATAAATAAATAGTGATATCATTGCTTAGATCCATAATAATAGTTTACTACTATTAAAGTAAATCACTTAAAAATCTGAAATAAAAGAAACCAGATAAGAAATGAAAATTTAGTAAAAAAAATTATTTCTGGAATATCTACCTCTTTATCTACAAAACTACTTTCTATCTATTTTATTATGAAGAGATTGTGAAGGATAAGTTTTTATTATTAAATCAAAATTTCAGTGGCAGAAAAATATTTTTTTTTTTTGGAATAAATTAAGAAAGGGGGTGAAAATTTACTGTCCAGTTCACCCGTGGAGACTTTTTGAAAAAGTCGCCAAAAATCTCGCCATTTTGCACAAGCGAGATCTAAAAATAAACAGGATATTGAAAAATATTGCCTGATTGGTTAGAGTCAGAATTGATTGGGTTGCCAGAAAGTGTTATCGCCAAATGTGGAAAAATCTCGCCAAGGATGACCGTATAGTAAATCTCAGCCATAAAGGGCTCAGAACATGACAGCAAACCAAATACAATAAGATCCTTTTCTTTGTGCTTTCTTTTTAGAACAAATTGTTATAAACATTGAATACGTGACATCAGAAAATAGACGATGGCAGTTATGATTAAATTAAATTATGTTATATTTTAATACATGAAAAAATCTTAGCAGTATGATTTCTTTTTACCTGCAATTCAAAGAAACAATAAAGGATTTTTGGTAATCAATATGTAAACAATTTTTTATATCTCGCAATGTTTATTTGGGATCTTACACATGAGCGTTAATTTCTATACAAGAAGTATAACATTTGGTGTCTCGTTTTTGGAATTATGTTTAAATATAACAAATATTATATTCATGTCAATAGAATCAGCATTTTCTTTTACTAACCTAAGTACAGTAATAAAATACCTTAAAGCATTAAGAACAGATAATAGTAGATCCAGTATTTTATTACAGCTGGCAGAGGCGACATCACTTTACAAATCTAAGAGTCAAAGATTAAAGTTTCTGTTTTTAATGTTTCTTGGATTTGAGAGTAACTTAAGATATATATGTAAATCACTGATCTAAAATGAAAAATTTCTAATAGATTAATGAGATTATATGTAATTACAATTTATGTTTTTAGTTAATTCAACCAGAGAGTAACGGAGGGTTAAGAAATGGAGCATAGAACAATACTCAATTCAAAATCATATTCGTATGATGGATATAAGAACTACACTGGTTTATGTGCCTTATTTAAAATAAGGCTCCAAAATTTTGGAACGTCTAATCCGCAAGAAAGAAACTCAGTTACATTTTCTGCTTACTAGATTGATCTCATAGAACAGAAACTTATAGAAAAAGAAGTTCCTTACACGTATAAGAAACTTTATTGGATTTTATTCTTGTTATAACTGAATATTGTTGAGATAATTATAAAAATATTAAATTATGTGCTAAAAAAATTTGTTACTTTATTTCTGCTTAAAAAAATTAAATTTTACTTTTGTTATCTATATTTTTAATTTATTAATTAGAGCAACTATTTGTATTTGTATAACTACTGAAAATCAAAGCAACTGATTGTCAAAATTTCCTATTAATTTATAAAATAATAAACTATTTATTATGTGTCTCATGATTGCTCAAATATTGAGAGAATTTTATCTTTAAATGTAATACTTTACATATAATGAAGAGAATCTGGTAACAAAGTTTAATCTTTTAAAAATACAAATGAAGAATATTACAATAGAAACTTAGTTTTTTCTTAATACACACATTCTTCATATGATGTACTAAAATCAAATTAGAATATAAGTTTATTTCTTTTACTCTTATCGAATAAAATTTAATTTCTTTTAAATAAAATATTATTTTCAAAAAGAATCCTTCAAGAAACAGCATTATTTATGTTGTATTGAATTCATTCTTTTCCACAAATTCATTCAAATATTTCCGACCATAGTTTAAAGCAATGTATTCAGCAGCCTTGCTATTTCCTTTAAAATTATTTCATTACTCGCTCGTACTATCAAGTTGTACTGTTTCAGATCTCTGATGGTCTCGAGATGGAGCAGGAATCCAACTTGATAGGCTTTGCAGTGGAAAATGCCCGCACCACAAATATCTTGAAGATTTTTTGTAAAATTATGGTGGACAGCAATGCCCATGCCATTAATCTTTTGAATCAACATACCTCTGTCCATCGGATATGTGGCTTGAAGTGTGTCCTTCAGTTCCTGATGCGGAAAGCTCAGATTGGCCCATCTCTCGCGGAAGCTCTGGACTTCCATGGTGATTGGCTCAAAGAACTTATTGACTGTAAGAGGAAGTTTCAAAGGAACTTCCCTATGACTACCAGAATAGTCGAAGCTCAGAGATATGGCGGGCTTATGGCAGAATTCTTGAAGACATTCTATACAGATTTCCTGTGCTACATTACCTCCAGGAAATATCACAGGCAGACAGTGCTTCAATTGGATTTTCCACTTTAGCAAGTCGTTATAGAGAAGGCTGGGAAGAAAATTTCGAAGCGGTTGAATAGACTTGTTTCTGTACCGCAGTAAAATGCGACCAACCTGCTTATTGAATACGCACTCACTGAAAACTTGCAGAATATCGTCCTCGAAGAGGACTCCAGAATTCTGCCAAATCAAGTTGTCCAATGATTCAGGAATATCAGAATCGCGGACTTGTATTTCATTTGTGGAAGCATTGTGAGGGTTAGGTGAGCTGAAAATCTCAGCCAATATTTCATAATATGATTGCTCTTTTTCTATATTACTTACTGGTGTTTCAGTGGCACATCTTCTCAATGGTTCATCATTATGCTTCACAGTACTTCTTGTTAAGTTGGCTGAAACAGAGCTAGATCTTTTAAACGTGCTTTGTTTGCAATCGCTAATTTCTTTATGTGCTCTGCTTTCATATAAACTAGGTTTAATTTTCTGAAGTGCAATTTCCACTGGCGACTGCGAATTTTCAGAAGGCGGCATTACTTCAAATATGATCGCCAAGTGCTTCGGATCGAAACGCTCACTTAGTTTTAAATATTCTACTGCTCTTTGTTGCATTTCTATATGTGGACTTCTCTCATATTCCCTAAAAAGTGATTGCACGTCTTCTTTTAAATCAGGAAACAGATTGATAAATTTCATAAATGTGGTTAACAATAAAGTTTTTGTTGTCAGTGAAACCGAATGAAAATGACGTCTTAAGATGCAGAATTGAGCTTTTGAGTTAGATTTCCTATCTCCTGCGATGGTATTTCCAAACTCACCGAGTATGTATCCAGCAACTTTGACTAAATTTTCGTGGCACTTACCATCTTTTATCATTTCAAATATTCGTTTGGATGAATAACTTTGAAGATTTTCCTTAACAGCAATCATTTGCGCCAATCGAAACCAAATCGGATTGGTGACATATTCCCCAAAATTTTGCAATAATGTTAAAATGACATCTACGTACCAAATATAATCCGTATTGAATTTCTCGGCCAAAAGAGCAGTTTTCAAGGCCGTTTCTTTCTTCGTTGATATATTTCCTGTTTCTAAGTATTTGAACATTTCTTGGGTGATTTCTTGTACATTGCTTTCGTCGCAGAGAACAAACAAAAGATCTGAAGCTTTTTGGCGTATGCAGTTGTCTCCTTCTAGATACAAAGATTCTTTTATAGGTTCCAATTGTTCTTTGATTCGATCTTTCGCAACCGAGGACTCAGATAACAAACGCATTGTGTCTAAAGCTAAATAACGTAAATTGGATTCTTTTCGTTTCAATTCCATATCTAAAATGCTGCAAGAACGTAATAAGAGGCCAGTATCGAATTGAAG
>JAPDSC010093695.1:10624-16148 GCA_026290005.1 Latrodectus geometricus | reverse complement strand
ATTTTCACACAAATCTTTCATGCAAAAGTTGAAGGTGCTCAAGTTGATCATGTTTCTAATTTGAATAATTATGAATACTTTTTTGTTTATTAAATAGGTATGTTAACACTGTTTTGCAAGTGTTTCAAAGTGTAAAAGAATTATTTTTCCATAAATAAACTAAAATCGTAGTCTATTTTTGGAATAAAAATTCAGGAATAAAATGTTTAAATCAGGGAATAAATTTATATTTTGAAATAAAATTTTTTGCTGCACTTCCTGAAATCTGCAATTTGTAAACAAACCTTAAATAAAAAGCAGATTAACTTAACATTCCAATCCCTTTCAGGAAATACTTGAATTCTCGTGAAAAATTAGCAAAATTCTTTCAGGACAGTATTTGTCGACAAACATTACATACTTTGTTCAAGTATTTATGCAATTTGCATAAGTATTTACACAATTCTTTTCTATAAAAGTTGAGGGTGGTCAAGTTGAACATGTTGCTATTTTGAATGATTATCAATACTTCTTTTTTTATTAAATAGGTGTGTAAACACTGGTATTGCAATTTGTAAACAAACCTTGAAAACCATGCAGATTAGCTTAATATTGAATATGAGGACTTAACGAACTGAAATTTTTCAAATATTCCATGATTTGAACATTTTATTCCTTTATATTTATTTCGAAATAAATTTTTTAGCTGCATTTCTTGAAATCTGCAATAAGTAAACAAACCTTAAAACACATGTGAATTAGCTTAATATAGAATATTAGGAACTAACGAATGGAAATATTCCATGATTTAAACATTTTATTTCATAATATTTATTTTCAAATAAATTTTTATGCTGCATTTTTTGAAATCTGCAATATGTAAACAAACCTTAAAAAACATGTGAATTAGCTTAATATAGAATATTAGGAACTAACGAATGGAAATATTCCATGATTTAAACATTTTATTTCATAATATTTATATTCAAATACATTTTTTTGCTGCATTTTTTGAAATCTGCAATATGTAAACAAACCTTAAAAAACATTTAAATTAGCTTAATATGGAATTTGAGGAACTAAAGAATAGAAATATTTCAAATATTCCACGACTTAAACATTTTATTCCATAATATTTATTTTGAAATAAACTTTAATTCCTGATTTTTTGAAATCTGCAATTTGTAAACAAACCTTAAAAAACATACAAATTAGCTTAATATTGAATATGAGGAACTAACGAACGGAAATTTTTCAAAGCAAAAGGTAATTGATTAAAATTGATTTTAAAACACGTTGAAGCAATTTTCGTGAATATATTTTAATAAATTCTAATTTACTGTATTTTGTTTGGACTTAGTCTCCAGAAGCGAAAATCGAGCTGAAAATTTCAAAGTCCAAACACGCGAGTGGGGTATCGTAACCATCACGGCATCGCGAGACCCGATTTTACGTCGACGAAAAAGTCTCTCGGCGGCACTTCGCTGGCGGTAGGGCTGTCGGTGGGAGTGCGGCATTTTTTCGCCCTCGCCGTCAACCGCGCGATGCTCTTGACGATGGTGCTATAGTCCGCCGCCTTATATGTAGGGCAGTGTGGTCGTGAAGTGACTCGAGAAGAAGTGTGAGGGCTGGCTACCCTCTCGCACAGAGACCTCGAGGAGATGCTTTAGGGGTGACCGCCGAGTTCTTCGGCGTGTTTATTTCCGAAAAGTGTCTCGACTTGCGATCGCATTACTACCGGTCTCTCGCACATAGAGACGGTGGCTGTCCGTCAACAGGCGTTCCGGATAAGTTATTTCTGGTTCGCCGAAACTTCCCAGACTTTCTCGACATGTCTGCGAGTAGCACGGCCATCGTGTCGTTGCTGCGCCATGCAGAACGGTAATTAATGAATACTGTGGGTTTTCTGCCCCTGTGCCCAACGCACTGATTTCACTCGATGACGGAGCACGCTCGCCCCGCGGCGCTGATGCCGATGGGGACGTCGTGAGATCAGAACTGACTAGCGAAAGCACTGTTGACGGAGAGTTCCGAAGGAAACTGAACGAGGATCCCGCCGTTGTTGCGGGTGTCCGTGGTCGCCGCACTTGCGACCGCACTTTCTCTCGGATTCGAAGTTGCGTGCGATTTCGAACGTTAATTAACGTGAAAGTAACCTGGTTGATCCTGCCAGTAGTCATATGCTTGTCTCAAAGATTAAGCCATGCATGTCTAAGTACATGCCGTATTAAGGCGAAACCGCGAATGGCTCATTAAATCAGTTATGGTTCCTTGGATCGTACCTTACTACTTGGATAACTGTGGCAATTCTAGAGCTAATACATGCAGCAGAGCTCCGACCTTCGGGGACGAGCGCTTTTATTAGACCAAAACCAATCGGACCTCGGTCCGTCATGTGTGGTGACTCTGAATAACTTTGGGCTGATCGCACGGACTCGCTCCGGCGACGTATCTTTCAAGTGTCTGCCTTATCAACTGTCGATGGTATGTTACGCGCCTACCATGGTCGTAACGGGTAACGGGGAATCAGGGTTCGATTCCGGAGAGGGAGCCTGAGAAACGGCTACCACATCCAAGGAAGGCAGCAGGCGCGCAAATTACCCACTCCCAGAACGGGGAGGTAGTGACGGAAAATAACAATACGGGACTCTTTTGAGACCCCGTAATTGGAATGAGTACACTCTAAATCCTTTAACGAGGATCCATTGGAAGGCAAGCCAGGTGCCAGCAGCTGCGGTAATACCTGCTCCAATAGCGTATATTAAAGTTGTTGCGTTTAAAAAGCTCGTAGTTGGATCTCAGTTGCAGAGGGACGGTCCATCTACCGGTGGTCACTGTCTTTTCTGAACGTTACAGCCGGTTTCTCTTGATGATCTTCACCGGTTGTCTTGGGTGACCGGCAAGTTTACTTTGAAAAAATTAGAGTGCTCAAAGCATGCGTGACGCATGAATAATGGTGCATGGAATAATGGAATAGGACCTCGGTTCTATTTTGTTGGTTTACGGAAAACGAGGTAATGATTAAGAGGGACAGCCGGGGGCATTCGTACTGCGACGCTAGAGGTGAAATTCTTGGACCGTCGCAAGACGAACTACTGCGAAAGCATTTGCCAAGAATGTTTCCATTAATCAAGAACGAAAGTTAGAGGTTCGAAGGCGATCAGATACCGCCCTAGTTCTAACCATAAACGATGCCAGCCAGCGATCCGGCTGTGTTCCTCAAATGACACGCCGGGCAGCTTCCGGGAAACCAAAGCTTTTGGGTTCCGGGGGAAGTATGGTTGCAAAGCTGAAACTTAAAGGAATTGACGGAAGGGCACACCAGAAATGGAGCCTGCGGCTTAATTTGACTCAACACGGGATAGCCTACCTGGCCCGGACACAGGAAGGATTGACAGATTAAGAGCTCTTTCTTGATTCTGTGGGTTGTGGTGCATGGTCGTTCTTAGTTGGTGGAGCGATTTGTCTGGTTTATTCCGATAACGAACGAGACTCTAGCCTACTAAATAGACGCTTCCGATCCTTGTAGTCGGACGTTCTTCTTAGAGGGACAAGCGGTGTTTAGCCGCACGAGACAGAGCAATAACAGGTCTGTAATGCCCATAGATGTTCGGGGCTGCACGCGCGCTACAATGAAGGAATCAGCGTGTGTTTTCCCTGTCCGACAGGACTGGGTAACCCGTTGAAACTCCTTCGTGCTGGGGATAGGGATTTGTAATTGTCTCCCTTGAACCAGGAATTCCCCGTAAGCGTTTGTCATAAGCAAGCGTTGATTACGTCCCTGCCCTTTGTGCACACCGCCCGTCGCTATTACCGATTGAATGATTTAGTGAGGTCTTCGGACTGGCGCTCGGATTGGCCCTCGGGTCGAGCCGAGTGCCGGAAAGATGACCAAACTTGATCATTTAGAGGAAATAAAAGTCGTAACAAGGTCTCCGTAGGTGAACCTGCGGAGGGATCATTACCGACGGTTGTCCGCAGATGGCAACGTCAAACCGACTTGAACCCGGACGGTTTATCCCGTCCGCCGAAGGCTCGCTGGCGTTCCGCTCACGGGACGCGAAGCTTGCTATCGAACGCAAAGCGTCTTGGTACCTCATGGGTGTGCCTGTTTCCCGGCCGATCACGACGGCAGGAGGGAGGTTCCGACTCTATTGTCGGGGCTAGGCTTGAAGAGGGAGCTGCACTGGCTTCTCCGCCCCGTTGGTGCCTTGACCCGGTGGGTCTCTTCGAGCTGTGAGTCCCGGGGACTCCTGGCGCGACGTTCAATGGTCGTGCCTGCTCGGGAGTGCCTTTCCGTGAATGATGACAATCCCCGGAAAGTTTCCCTGTAGGGAAGCGTCCTGAACATAAACTAGAACGCAATAAGGCTTCCGTGAGGTTGCTGACTAAAATGACAACTCTGAGCAGTGGATCACTCGGCTCACGGGTCGATGAAGAACGCAGCCAGCTGCGAGACTTGGTGTGAATTGCAGGACACATTGAGCACTGATTTTTCGAACGCGCATTGCGGCCTCGGGTATTCCCCGGGGCCTCGCCTGTCTGAGGGTCGGATGAGACTTACACAGGAGGAGTGTTCCTCCAATTGGCTGCACCGGATGGTTTCGACTATCCGCCTGCCTAAGGTCTTGATCCGCGATCCCCCTGGCCGAGAAGCGTCGCTCCGCCTGACAATTTCGGTCCGGCAAAGAGGGAGAACGACTGATCGTCTCCCCGCGACTGGACTGGGAGCTGATGACGCAGAGAGAATGCCAGACGAAAGGGGAAGTCGGATCGTCCGCTTGGGTGCTTTCGTGCTAATGCGTGGCTACGTTCCATAATTGCACACAGTGCATAGAACGCCGGCTCAACGCAGCGAAAGGTCACGACTGATATCTTTATCTGTCGACCTCAGATCAGACGAGATGACCCGCTGAATTTAAGCATATAAATAAGCGGAGGAAAAGAAACCAACAGGGATTCCCTGAGTAACGGCGAGCGAAAAGGGAAGAGCCCAGCGCCGAATCCCGAGGTCTCTGGCCTCCGGGAAATGTGGCGTTTAGGAGTGAGCGTGCCGGAGGTGGAACTGGCGGCAAGTCCCCCTGACCGGGGCATTGACCCAGAGTGGGTGCGAGGCCCATAGTCGCCGGGTCTCCTCCGGATGCGATCTCCTTGGAGTCGGGTTGCTTGGGAGTGCAGCCCTAATCGGGTGGTAAACTCCACCTAAGGCTAAATACGGCCGTGAGACCGATAGCAAACAAGTACCGTGAGGGAAAGTTGCAAAGAACTTTGAAGAGAGAGTTCAAGAGTACGTGAAACTGCTCAGAGGTAAACGGGTGGGCCCTCGAAATCCTGTGGCGGGAGGATTCAGTCGGAAGGTCGAGGCGTGCGTTTGGCGATATTCACAGGGTTCTGTCACTGGACCGCATCGCCTGCACGTACTCCGGTCGGTACGACGCATTTGTTTCCCGTCCGATGGACGCCGCAACCGGTTGGGAGACGGCCTGAAGGGCGGATAATGGCAGGTGGCCGGTGGTTTTCCCCTCGGGGTGCCGTCGGTGTCTAG
>JAPDSC010093695.1:624-5624 GCA_026290005.1 Latrodectus geometricus | reverse complement strand
TAAAACAGAATTTTGAAATAAGAAAAAGAATTGAATTTTTTTCTTACATTTCCGCTTTTTTTTTTTTTTTTTTTTTTTTTTTAAAAGCCGAGAACAATTTTTAATAGCATGTTGTAATTAATTTTTCACTAACACTTCATTTTATTTCTTGCGTTCATTCAACTCATTAAATAAATTCTTTCATATTCATTCATTTTTCCCATAAATAGAAATTAAAATATCTACTTTTTTTTAATTTGATGAAAATGAAGCATGTTTTTTAAGAAATTCAAACCATTACAAAAGCAAACATTTTATTGGTAAGGCTAATTATTTTTCTTGGACATTTAAAAATGTAATAAAAAATTCCCGAATCAAAATTTATTTATTTTTGATGTGTAAATTATTTTAAAAGAAAAAGCAGTTCACACAAAGTTCACATTTTTAATAGTTAGATTCTCGGTTTCTTTTACTTGTAACTCCAATTTCCTATTTATTTTTTTAACATAGAATATAGCATTACTGTAAATCTGAAAGCTATTTGATGAGCTGCAAATACCATCCTAAGTTAATTGCGCCTTTAACGCACGAAGCATATTGTTAGATTTGCCTTTATGCAAGATGAATGACAAGGAACATTCACTCAAACATCCATCCAACCTCAAATGACGAAGCAGAACTGAAAAATCAACAAAACAAGATCTTTTGAAAATTTGCCGAAAATGATTGCTACGTCCGTTTTGCGAAAGTTTTAGAAAGTGGGCGCCTTCCCTCTACCAGCAGTTTTAAATTGCTATTATCCAAATGGAATCGACGAAATCGAAATTGTGCGTAACTGGTTGTTACAGTCATATATAGGACGATAAACACCTTTCAGAATTTTAGCCACCTGGTTAGCTTTTTCGCCATTATAAAAGAAAAACTAAAATGTATCGAATTTTCTGTTTGTTGTCTTCTATTTTTAAAACCTTGTACTCATAACTGAATGAATCAAACAAAAAACCGCAAGAGGATATTTTAGTGTCAAATGTCACCTTTCCAACGAGCATAAATCTGAAATTGTTTGATAGATACCTCACGAGATAGCGATCACTACAGACGTCTACCGGAAAAAAATAATGGATAACTTTATCCCCAAACTAATATAACTAAATAAATAAATATATAGTATAAAATTCTTAATTTTATAGATATCCAAATATATATATCTACCAACTACCAAAAAAGTCGCTCCATTGGATATCCTACGGATATTTTAGATATCCCTGTGATGTTCTAATATCCAGTAGATATCTATATCCAAGATATCTATATCCACGAGATATCTATATCCAATAGATATCTATATCCAATAGATATCTATATCCAATAGATATCTATATCCAGTAGATATCTATATCCAATAGATATCTATATCCACGAGATATCTATATCCACGAGATATCTATATCCAAAATAAAATAGAATATACATGAAATTTGCAAATCGAATAATTCTCAGATATTTAAATGTTTTAGTTAATTTTTAATCATTATAAATATACCAGAATTAGAAAAAATTATGAGACTAATTCATTATAAAACCTGAAAATCAGTTGAATGTAATTTTCATCATTAAAGTATTTTGTAAATGATTTTTAGAAATTATTTACCAAGACATTATTTTGAAATATTGCATAGTGATAATATAATTTAAATAATTTTTATTTAATGTTTAATGTTATCACCAATATGGAATTTATTAAATAGTTTTTAAGCAAAAACTCAATTTAAAATGAAAAAATTTGGTATGTACAGTTATTTCCATAGTTTCATTTAAATAATTCTACTTTTCATTGTTTTTGTTTTCATCAGACATGAGTATTGAACTAAAATTCAGTTATTTACATACAGGGTTCAAATTTACAGGTACAAGTCAGTAAAGGACTACTGTTCAAAAGTGAAATGTACTGAAGGAATATTCAAATATTTTATTTAAAGTTTAGTATAGTATAAAACGATATTAAATTAATCACCTTGATCAGTTAAAGTGTATTTCATATAATAAATGGACACATCAAATTATTTATATATTGGATTTTTGTTAAATTAATAACAGATTTTGTACATGAAAACTTTGCAAAATTCAATGCACAATGTGAATATGGCCAAAATTATTGTTCGAATTTTTCGAAATTTCTGCTTTTTATAATGAAAATAATAACAGAATTTGAATTATTCGTTCATTTTAAGTTGAATGCAGCCTTTAAATTCAATATAGATTGATTAGTTATCCACTTATAGCAATTTGTTAGAGTATCATATTCGTGTGATTATTTAGATCTCACGTATTGTCTATATTAAATCCTGGAAGAGACATCCGTACTTTTAGTATTTTCTGACCGTGGGGAAAGTACATTTTCGGCTAAATTTCTTTGTTTAAATATGTCACAACAACATACTAAGCATAGAAATGAGATATCAAATATTTTATTTAAAGTTTAGTATAGTTTAAAACAATAACGCGATAATAGTTTCGGAGTGTAAGACAACACCTTCATAAATAATATGAATAATAATTCAAATGATGAGAGATTTTAATCAGTAAATTTCCAAAAATGGTTCAAAACTCTTTTTTCTTACTTGCCACAGTTTTTCAGTCAAGATCCTACATACTGTATTATTTTACGCCAATATGAAGTAAATATTAGCGTTAACTTAAAGTAATATAAAGTATTTTATAAATAATATATAAATATCTAAAAATTATAATCCTAAATTTGTTTTAATTAATTTTAAGATCGTTGAATTTCATAAAAATCTTTCTGGGTATCTTAAATATAATATTTAATAAAAATTTCCGTACGATGGTAAAGTATATTTTAAAATGTTTTTTTTTTCCCCATTTAATTGTATTGTAAAATGTATGTATTCAAATATATGGATTTTAATATTGGGGAATGTGTAGATTTTATATGCAAAATTATAGATCTGTATTAAAATCGCGAAAATTAATTTTTGATTTTGAATCGTAAAAAATCAAAAATATATACAGGTTTTAATATAAGCAAATGCATTACAATATTAGCAAATACATCAATATAGATTTAAATATTTGAATTTGTGCTTATGTGAAACAAGGAGAACTGCTAAGCGATTGAAATTTCATAGAAGAAATAAATACAAACATATCAATTTTAATATAAGCATATATATTGTAATATAGATTAAAGTATTTGCATTTGTTCGTGTGGAAGAATTTTTGAATGATTAAAATTTCAAAAAAAAACAACGATCACCTTATTGATGCTTATAGACTATTATTTTTGTTTAAAAACTTATATACTTCGTGATATTCATTTAAATGTTTAATAAATTTTGATGTTGAATTTAAATGTATATAATAAAATATAAAAATTAATTTCTAATAATTAAAAAAAAAAAAAAATGCCAACGGCACGCGGTGTTCCCAGGTGGTCACCCTCCCAAGTACTGACCGCGCCCGATGATGCTTGACTTCGGTGATCGGACGAGAACCGGTAGTTTCATCATGGTATGGCCGTTGTCATTGTCTAAGAAGAGCATTATAGCTCCCCGTCTCAGAAGAGAGAGGTAAGTATGTGAGAGTCCGCTATAAAACCCATTACGGGTTGGGACTCGTGGAAATGAAAAGAAGGCGGTGTGGTATAAAAAGTCCGCTATAAAACCCAGTACGGGTTGGGACTCGTGGATATAGAAGGAAGGGGGCACTCTGGCCGTGCGATCGCGCGCTTTTTCGTTCGGGAGTGCCGGGGACGCTTTGCCGGGCGCGTGGCGCCCGTCAAGAAAGATACCCTCACTCCATCCTGCGCGATTGCACGTCCAGAGTGCACGAAATTACTAAAAATGCCTAGTAGCAGAGGCTTATTGGTATTCACTCACCGGTCCGGTATCTTATACATGAAAGGGTCACTGTTTTTTCTACAGCACATCGTCATCGACAGCCGTAGTATTTACCAAAGAGATTGAAACGAATCACGAGTAGAATAAGTAAAAAGTCTACGCATGCGCGGCCGCCATATTTGAAATTCATTGTGTTTACTATATCTTTTTCTAGTACTAGTTATATTTCGCTCTGGAATTAGCTATTATTAATTATATCATTTATAGCAGAATATTTTGGTAAGTACTATCAATTCTTTTAAATAAATAACAAGTACATATCTTTAAAATGCCTATTTATTTAATTCTGTCACTTTGTAGATTATATTTATTTTGTACTGGTAAAATGTAAGTCCGAATAAGAATTACAAACAATGTTTATAAATATGCATAATATTAATAATATATAGTAATTAAAAACCAGTATTGAAAATTACATGGACTCAGATCAACAATGTAGTGCCACAGTTAAAGATTTCAAAATACTTAACTCTTTATATAATGAGTCAAATATCTTTAGCAATTCAGTACCTAAAGAGAAATTAAAACAATGTTTTTTGAAACATAATTTAACTTGTGAATATATCCATTTCACTTTAAAAAACACTATTAAGCAAAAACTCTAGTATGGTTTGAAAACTAAAACAGTCTACTATAAGCATAAATTTACTTATTGATAGATTTCCTTTGTATAACTGATCATATCAATTTTAGGTAGCATTAGAAAGATAATAGATACACCTTTTCTCATTGGTATTTATTTGTTGAAAAGAAACCTGATATCAATGAATTTCTGGAAGAATTAGTTAAAGATTTAAAAATTGTTATGCTAGTCGTGCAATATTGGGTAAAAACTTTTCAATTTTTGTTAATGCAGTAATTTGTGATATCCATCAAGGGCTTTTGTTACTTGTACTAAATTGTTTACTGGTTACTATGGTTATGATAAATGGTAGGTAACAAAAAGGTAAATGATATCGAAAGATGACTTATCCAGAAATTAATGCTTCTTTGAGAAATGAGGTGACATAAATAATGATTTTCATTTTACTGGAGAATCCCCTTTTAAAGAGTTAAATATTGGAGTGATAAGCAAATTTCCTTTGGATTATATGCATTTTG
>JAPDSC010093694.1:192296-215685 GCA_026290005.1 Latrodectus geometricus | reverse complement strand
TATAATTTGGATATATTTGTTGTATATATATGTAATATGTTAACTCAATAAAAATGAAACTTTCACTTGCATATCAAGAGTAAGGTAAAAAAAAATTAATAAGTAATAATTTTTCATTATTTACAATTATAATGAACTTTATAATTATCACTTTTTTATGAAATGTATGTTGCAATAAAAACAATTAGCTTATACTATATTGTTCAACATTAACTATTTAAGTAATTTAAAATCAAATTTTTTATAGTAAAATGAAACTGATATTTAAATTTTAATTTGCGACATACATTTTTTAAAGAATAAAGTATAATATGTAGTGGAATGTAACAGGCGTAGCCATCATTATTGAAAAATACTTCAATAAATTTCTGTTTGCATAAAAGTCAATTAAGATATACTTAAAGTCTCATTTAATCGTTTGTTTGTATTCCTCATTATTATTAATATATTATTTTTTACTTTTTTTTAAATGTAACTGTAGTTCTAAACAATATTCCTGTTTTTTAGATTATAGCATACAAAGATAAATAAAATTCATATTAAAATATTTTACATTTAGTTTAATAATTTTTATTATGCAAGTCTTAAATTTATTCGTAAACATTTCTGAAAATTATATTGTTTAAACTAAAAAAAAAAAAAAAAAAAAAAAAAAAAATTACGTATTTATTTTTTAGCTGCTAAAATTCATGTCTCAGTGTTAATTAAATTAATTTTATTTTTAAGTGTAAAGGAAATTTAATAACTTAAAATCTGTTTACTTGCATTTATTTTTTTTATTATTTTTACATCTCTCTTTTGAATTTAAAAATTACATGAAACATTTAAATAAAAAATGCAAATATTAACTTTTAACTTTAAGTTACAAACTGTGCATTTTAAAAATGTATATACGCTGTTGGCTACCATAAACGCAATATCCTGATAGAAGCATGCAAATAAATAACATGAAATTTACAATTGTGCATTAGCGGAGGTGAGATATGCAAGTGACTAATATTTCAACATGGACACGCGTCTGTGGAGTCATTTCAAAGAGCTATTTAAGGCTTAGGGATTTTAATAAATTCCAGTTCAGGCAATTTTTAAAAAAAAAAAAAAAAAACGGAATAATATGCCTTGTAGAAGATAGTGATCATTTTTTGATCAAGTACCCGAGTTCAACAGAGGAAGGATAGTGCCCTACCAAGTTTGTGGATTATCTTTCAGGAAAATCGGCAGTCGTGTTGGATGAAACCAAACAACTGTAATGCGGATATGTGATGGTTGTTTGCAGAAGGGTACGACTGACCGACGTGTTCGATCTTATTAACCTCGATGCACCACTTCACTGATGACAGGCAAATTGTGCGCCTGATCGTTCAGCCACATCACAAACCATAGCACAGAATATTCAATCTGTAGACCATCATCAGAGTCTGCGCGTTCCATCCGACTCCGTTTACAGCAGAGTAGTCTATCCGCAAGACGTGCATTGCTTCGTCTACCATTGGCCCAGAACCACAGACGTCTTCACTGCCAATGGTGCGATGAAAGAAGGATGTGGATGGCAGAATGGAATGAAATTGTCTTTACTGACGAGTCACGCTTCTGTCTGTAACACCACTATGGCCGTATTAGAGTCTGGAGATATCATGCAGAGAGGATGCTTGCAGAACAGCTGCGTTATGCACTACCACGTTGCTCCTGCACTCGGTATTAAAGTATGGGGTGGTATTAGGTATCACTTTCGCATTATTCTAATACGCATTGCCGGTACTTTAAACAGCTTGCGTTACATCTCCGAGGATTTCGAGAAAGTTGCCCTTTCTTACCTACAGGGCTTGCCCATAGCCATATTTAAACAGGATAATGTGAGACCACACGTGGCACGCATTGTCCGAGAGTTCTTCGCGTCAATCGCCAGACAGAATTGCTTCCCTGGTAGTCTCACTTTCCGGATCTTTCGCCGAAAGAAAACATGTGTTCCATGATTGTTCATCGATTGACTCAAATTATATCTTCAGCTGCCACACCAGATCGTCTTTGGTAACGTGTAGAAGCTGTTTGGTTTGCTATACCCAAAAAATATGCCCAAAGTCTCTTTGAATTATTGCCGAGGCGTGTGGTAGCGGTGATCTCCAACAATGGCGGCTGTTCTGGCAAATGATTTTGACAGGAACCACACTTCACAGAAGTCTATAAATTTAATCATCTGATACTTGGTCAACATGTATTATCTACAAAAACAATTCTGTTGGGATATCTCTTGTCTTTCCTGGTGTTGCAATGTGGGTGGCCATCAGTATATTTTATATAATGACAAACAATCATTTATTTTTAAAACGAATGTTAAAAGATTGAAGTTTTGCAGAAATTCTCATAGTGATAGTAAATTAATTTTTTAACTCTCGTTGTGATTTTCATTAAAATATTTTTTGTTAAATATAATAAATATTTCCAGTATTATTTAAAGTTTAAATTATTTAATCTATCAAAAATGCATATTGCAGCGAAACACTCAATTATGATAATTTTCTTTACAAGAAACGAAATTCAAAGGCTTTAATAAATTTCCGTTAAGCTTTTAATTAATGAATTGTTTTTTGGTCTACAAATTAACAATTAGTTAAAATATTACAAATATTTTTAATCACACTAACCATATTTTCCTATATATAATCCGCAGGTAATGTGTTAAAAAAAGTTGCGATTTCGTTATGTGTATTATACGCAGCCACGGATAATCTGATAATAAAAAAAATGAAAAAAAGAAAAATAATTCTTTATCACAAAAGCTTACTATAAACTTTTGAATCAAATACTGTATATATGTGTACTGTATATATGTGTCATAAATAAATAAAAGTGCCACGACACGGCTGACTCATTTTAGCTATATTCAATTTTGTTCAGATACGTTCAAGACAAATTCAGTTCCTCGAAAATATATTACAGTTGCAATTTGATATCGCATTTTTTCTTGAGGTGAGCAGTTTTGTTCTGAAAATATTCAAATTCGCATAATGTCATATGGAAGTGAAAAGTTTTAGGTTGCATAGCAGATTCTAAATTAAAAGTATTAGCAAATACAACTAAAAAAAAATTGTGACAAATTTGTTAATGTGAAGTGAAAATCAAAGCTAAAGGAAAATGAATCTAATTTCAAAAATAATCAATTTTTAAAATTTAATTATTAACGTAGCAACAATGTTTTATTTTTAATTTATGTCTAACCTCTTTTTAAAAGTTATTAAAATCTACAAATTTTACTGGAATATTTTCGGAATAATCGCTTTTGATCGATCTTGTGCTTTGATCTCAATGTATCGCACTTTTCGATGAGGTGAATGCAAAAACACCTTTTTCATAATAAATGTTTTTTTTTCTGTACAATTTATAATATTTTTAATCATGCTGTGATCTTTTTTTATGTGACACCCATATTAGCGGCAGTATATATTTTGGATTATTCGCCAAAAAAAATTACAGTGAATTATAGGCCGCGGTGGATTATTTACAGAAGATATGATAAATATATTATTAAAAGAATAAAATAATGCAGAACATATACACGTAATTTAAAATAAAGCATACATAAGATAAGGAATTTTATAATTAATTTTGATAGTGTCAAACTTAAAATCACACACAGAATCTTTACATGTGTTTCTAAATGTGGATATTTAGCAATGTAAAGGAACTTCAGTCTTTACATATTAGATTTTTACTGATTTTGTTAACATCAGTGGAGTAATTGTCACCTCTCATGTGTTATCTCTACAGAAAGTTTCATCCAACTATTTATTTATCGAAAAATAATTTTTGCAATGGCAAAATATTAAGTTTAAAAAGATCCAATGAAAAAGGATCTATATCATAGTAAATAAATGAATTTTATAAATACTTAATTTCATTAAGATAGAATATATTCCTTTTTAGCATTCATTTTTTTAAATTTAAAATTTTATATATATATATATATATATATATATATATATATATATATATATATACAGAGAGAGAGAGAGAGAGAAATTAAGAGCAAATATTATTAGCTATTAAAATGATAAATTATATGTTAATTTGAATTATTCTCCCTCTATGGGAAATACGTTTAACATCTTCAATTTTTGACAATCTATGATTCTAATATAGGTACATTAACGATGTAATTTTATTAATGTTTTTACTACAATCAACCTAAAGTAAGCACATTACAATTAGCTGAATAATTGCATGTAATAAATCGTAAAAGATAATATTTAATTTCTGTTTTCCGTGTTAAATTAAACTACATATAATTACTTGTACATTAACTTTATATTTACAAAATTAGTTGAATACTATTTGAAAAATAATTAAAATTATTAATCGCTTGTGGTTATACGTGATAATTTAATAACTATGCATCTTCATGGAAGGGATATTTGATCAAAATTATTAACTACTTTTACGTACAAGGTTAAAATTTCCATAATTTATTAAATTACAGAATTTTATGATAATGCGTTTCATAACAGGGCTTCAGTTTCAAATTATTATAAAATTAGTTATAGTCATATTTGATGGATTCCCTTAAATAATTAATTGATGAAATATGAAGGGAATAAATGAGTTGCATTTTTTACAGACAATTTCCCCATTAAAATTCACTTAATTTGTAAGAATATACCACATTAATTATTTAATTAAATTAAATTATTTAATAACATTTTCAAAGTAAATGTGTTTATTGATTACTCTTAGGTTAGCTAGAGGCCATTGTTACCTACTGCATTAAAACATGCCTTTTCAAACTTAGAGGTAAAGAATATAATACTTGACTCAGGTATCACTACTCTAAATGAATCTATACTAATTAAAAATTCCCTACTATAAAATTTCTTTTCGCTGGTTTGATAGAAGGACTACTTTAATGTTAACTTTGTCAGATGTTCGTGATTCGAATTAACGAGATGGTTATCGGTGCTTAATGGATTAAGGGCTGAAGAAACATCACTATATACCATTCTAAACTTAAATTTGAGGCCGTGAAATCTGGTGGTATAATTTGTTCGCGTAACCAGATGTTTGTTTTTCTTATCTGACTCAAACAAACCAAATCGTACTGAAGAATACGACGAACATATAAAGGAGTTATGTGGTATCTAGTAGTCTTCCACTAAAATAGTACTGAGAGGAGGGTACGAACTCAAATGTTGTCGACCACGTTACATGACCATGATTCAAATTTAGGAGCGATTTGTCTGTGTTAAGCAGCTTATATTCTATCCCCACTGTTCTTTTGAGACAATTAAGTTACAACGGAAATTTTTCGTGGTGGTAACTTATGATTTGAGGCAATCGGAATCAGTTTTTTTAAACCTCTTCAAACTGAAATAAATACGTTTCAATATATTTCATACCATTTTATTTTATGCTATTGTTGTCAATCTTTGTTGATAATAAATGGATATGGTCAAAACAAAAATAAGATAAGCAATATTTTAAAGAAACGATGAAACAGAATTGATTGTAAAAGTATTGACTGAGCACCATAAAATTATCTTTGTGTTTTTTAAAAAAATAGATTAGTTAATGTCATTCTTCCGATTCATATTTATAATTTCAGTCGTCTTTATTTTAGTTTATTATTGTTTTATAAACGTCTTTGACGGTAAAAATGAAAGGATATAAATGTAATTTATAATTCAGTGAACAATTAATGAACCACTAAACCAGAACTAATGTTTTTTAAATCAATTTAAAGAGTAAGGCGGTGCCACAATATTATTTTTTTTGTAATGCTTGTGTTAATTCAAATTTATATTAATTTATTTTAAAAATTTCAACGAGAACGAGGTAATATCAATCTACAGTCATATGCAACCGTAAATATAACACATTAACCAAAAAAATATTAAAAGTTGTTTTAAATGGAATTACGGTACAGAATATTTTTTGGAAGTTTGATTACAGAACTGCAATTAATCATTCTTATCGACAAAATCCTTTAAATATTTCTTAAAATACTCATTAAAAATAGTAATGGGCTAGAAAAATTAGTAACTTATAATTCTGTTAATTCAATTTTCAGATATACAAATATCTTTTTTTTAATCATTGACAATATTAATAAGCAAACATTCGGTAAAGATTAAATGAAATACTTAGTATAAAATTTCAAATTTATTCCTTTGTTGGTTAGAAACTGCTAAGTAGAATCTCAGAACACTCCATAATAAACACTTTTTAAATTTAATACATTGCGTTATTAGTTTCGTTCAACATATACATATAAATTTTACTTATTCTAACTTTAAAAATCATGGAAAATTTAGTATCCATTAAAATTAAAGAAGTATCTGCATACACCTAATATGTTAACCAGTTGAGTCTAGTAAATTCAGATAGTAAATTAACCAGCAAAACCTAAGATAACCCTACAGTAATATTTTATGACAACACATACAGATGTCAGTATTTTTATTCTTAAGTAAGATAACTATATTTAAAGCATAAATTATAAGAAACTATATATGTATTATATTTCATTCCTGAGATATTAATCTGAAAAGTTTACAACGTATTCTTTGAGTTTTAAGTTTCTAAATATATTACACTACTTTGTCAAAAATATTTTCCCTACTACACATTTTTTTATTTTGAGCAACTCCTTTTAAATATGAATAATTGTCAATGTTTGCTAACATGTGTTACTTAAAGAAATTTTATACGAATTAAAATTTCAACGCTTCTACATCCATTCATCAATTCGTTTAAGAAAGAAAGAATATGAGAAGCTGCAAGTGAAATATAAATTTAATTAAAATTTATTTGTCGGGTTAACATAAAGGAACTTTTCTATCATAAATTACTAGATACTTTTAATCTTTCAGTAAATTTATGCCCTTTAGGATTTCCTTAGTGTTTGTGGATATTTCACTAAATACTAGGGAACTTCTTAACAAAAATAATGTGCTTTGAGTTCTGATGTTTTGTAAAGAATATAAACATTATGTAATTACAATAGTTAATAAATTTAGAAATTGAAAATTTAAAAAGAGAATATGAAGTAAGTTTCCCAGACATCAATATAGCAACCACTAAAATATGAAATCAGATATTCGATTTATATAAATATACAGATATTTAATATTTTTTAAGAATAATTAATATCGATTACAATTATACGAGTAAATTCATTTCATAATAACTAAATCATTTTACATAATTATTTCAAATCATATAATAAATATTTCATTTTTCCTAATTTAATTTCAGCTATAAAACATAATGTTCGTATGGAAATTTATCTTAAAAATAAACTTAAATTTATCTTAAAACTAGTAAAACAAATTCTATTTGAATATTATTTTTAATTATAATTTTATTTCCAATAAAATATCGAATCTCATTACTTTTAGCTTTATTAAATAACTTCTTATAAATTATTAATTTTTATGAAAAGATTAAAAGTATAATTATACATTTTATAAACATGTTCATATGGAAATTGTTTATAAAATATATAATTATACTTTTAATTTTTTCATAAGAATTAATAATTTATAAGAAATGATTTAATAAATTAGACTTGACATCATATGCAAATAAAATAGTTTCTATCATCAATTTTTAATTCAAAGGACACAAAATTGAAAATTATAATCATTCGGAAATTGAATTTTTTAGTGTATTTCATTCCTTCTCTAAATTGAGTGTTGCCACATTCGGAAACTAATTGTAAATAAATCTTGAAAGTTAAAGATTGATTATTATAAATAGGATCCACATCCATGTCATACAGAAAATATTTTTATATTGAAATCATTTCTGTAAGAAATTGCTTAAATAATAATTTTAAAAAATGCTAAAAAGATTCTAAAGATAATTCAATCATAATTCCTTAGGGATTACAAAATATATTAGTCTGTAAATTTAATGAGAAATGAGTAAAACTGAAATTTTAATTACACTGATGGATTGTTTAGATTTCATTGCTTTCTTTAAATTGCAAACTTGAAGATGTAATTAATTTCTATTCAATTAAATTTTAATTTTAAAACTTTTATCATCTGCTGATTAATTTAATGCTTCTAAAGTCACTTCAAAATAATCTCTCAAAAATCCTTATCATTTACTTAAAAGTCAAATTTAAAGTAAGACAATATTGTAAGTACTTTTTCCACTAAAACTTCGAATTAAATTAAATATCAGTAAAAATAATTCAGAATTGTATATACAAAAGCACTAAAACTTTCACAGAATTCAAATTTAATTATATACATTACGTATCTTGAGAAAAAAATATAAAATCACTGTGGAAACATAGCATGTTATTTATTTTACAAAAAAGAAAATGCATTTAAACTAACAGTTCCAATCTTTTCAATTAATTTAAAATTATGTAAAACTGCTCAATACTAATAGGAAAACTTGATTCGTTAATAATTAGACGTGTAAATTCTAATTCTTATCCTTCTGATAAGAGGAATGAACTTGTCTAGACATTCTTTAAAATTTAATAAAGTTAAAATTTTTAATAACGACATTTGAAAAAACTTCTTTTCATAAATCTTTTCTCTCTTTCTTCTTTCTGTAAATTAGCCAGTTATTCAGCTCTTAAGTGAGGATATTTTTTGAAAACTTTGGATTATTTACAAAATTTATTGTTCTATTTTTTTATTTTTGTTACAAGACATTTAAGCTTGTTTAAATACACTAATCAAAATTTACATTTTCTTTATAACTAGTTTATAAGTGTTGGCTAATACAATGATGATTAGCAAAGCAACATTATTAGAAGATAATGCATGTAAACAGTTAATTATTAAAAGCATTATATATATATATATATATATATAATTCTATATCCGGGCAATTTAAAACATGGAATGAAAAATAAACTCAGATTCATTGATTAATTTATCATTTTAATTGTTAGCATTCAATTGTCTAAATATTGACAGCAAAAATTTTTTTTTCTTAAACTCAGAGTCATTAATTAATTTATCATTTTAATTGTTAGTATTCAACTGTCAAAATATTGACAGCAGAAATCTTTTTTTTTTTTTTCTTTTCCTTAAAAAAACATTTTTGAAAATAAATAGAAATCCGATCTGATAAGAATATATTGGAGTTTCCCTGTTGTGTTGTGCAAAAATCTCTTGTTGAATAAAATATTAAACCTAGCTGATTTAAAATTTATTGCGCGTTAATTTCTTTGTTTTTTATAAATAAAATTTGCACATTTAATACAATTATTTTTGAAAATATTCTCATAAGGATTCATTTATTTGAAATGTATCCAATTGAGCATTACAGTAGCAACCAGTCCCTGTGATATTTATTCTAAGTATCATAAAAAAATATTTTTTGTAATCAATACCAAGAAGATGAATTTGACCATTCAAGATAAAATACAGTGTTGTTCATAAAATAAAGGTATTTCAATTGTCATTTTTGTTATAAATATTAAAATTCCTTAAAAAATCCTCTCATATTCTTTTTATTTATAAGGTAATTAAGAAATTTGAGAACGTAATTTGCAAGTTACTTCATTAATTTTATTTAATGCGATGCTTTAATAATCTTGGCAGAAAAACGTTTCATATTCAATTTCTTAATGAAATCGAAATTTAATATTTGACGGTATTATAGTATTATTGCAGAGATCAATTTTTTATAGTTTCAATAAAAAAGAATAAATTCCTAGATTAATAAATGATTGTCTTCAAAATTTAGCTAATTTTAAATAAATTGGTACAAATAAGGATTGAAATTGAATTCAAAAAGTATTAGTTAAAAAAATCTTCAAAGATTGCTAATCAAATCAATGTTTAAATTTTTAATAATTTTCATTTTTCAATTCTGCGTTTCCACTTTTTTATGCTTATAAGATGTGGTACATCTTGTTGATTCTTTTTTCTTTTATTCGTTTTCAATACAAAATTTTGTCATACTTCCTAAATTTTGGGTTTTTATAATTAAATTCGATTTAAATTCAATTTTTTATTTTTGCAACTTGAAAATAACACATTACTTTTTATTTATACAATATACTAAATTGTGAAATTGGTATTCAGATATTTTTTTGTGTTGTACTTTTACACATTTGCAACACAAATAAAAATAATATGCTGTTGCACATGTGCTTCCGGCTCGAAGGTACAGCGATAAATTTCTTAACCCTATATTATAAACTTTACTTTTGAGTTACTCAGGACATTCCTTACTCCTAATGGAATGTCCTATTGGACATTCCATTTGCTCCAAAAAGACCCTCAAAATATTCCTCAAAAACTACGACAGTTCAATGAATCACGTGTTATACTTGATTAGAATGAAATCTTTTCCAATCGCACCGGCATATAGATGGACAAATGGATTAAGCATCTCTACCTGATATCTCACACCAATTAAAGTTCCTCCCAGGAACACATGCAGGTCAGTATGACTACCGAATAAGATCTCTGCACAAACCTTTATACCAAACCGTGTCATTCCAGTGTGTAAGATTGATTGATGGTATCTGGTGCTTTATTTCCTCCAAAAGAGGAAGAATCATCGCATGTCTTGAAGCAATCTCCAATTTGAATCTGGACTCATCTGTAAAAAATAAAGAAGACAATCGCTATCTGTTCTCGGAAATATGTTCTTGCCCAAGATAAGGTGAGCTTCTTTTATAGTCTGGTGAGGGACACACATAACTAGTTGGCTTGCATAGAGACCTACATGGTAAAGATGCCTTTGAATCATACTAGCGGATATTCATCTGCCTGGTGCTTCAGAATAGTCTGCAACAAGTTGCAAAATCAAAATGCTTCTTCTGCTTCGGGCCAAAAGAACTATAAAATGGTCTTTTACAAGTGTTGCAGCTCGTGGTTGGCCTGGAGCTAATCTTCTGTACTCAGATGCTTCGGTTTGATACTGTTTCCAGGGATAGTTTATCACACTATACTAGGAGACACATTAAAGCTGCATGTAGCATAACCCTGTGACATTCCTATTTCTATCTTACCTATCACCAGCCACTTTTACAAATAAGACAAACACCTTATAGTAGATGTTGCGGACCCCCTGACTATCATCAAAACATCTGTTAACAAAAATGTAAAATCAACAAAAGTTACAAGAGTAATTACGAAAGCCTGATGTTGGCATACTTTCTCTCACCCACATATATCATCACTCTCCCTCATATATACCTGCCTTTATTTTATCAAAAACAAATGATTTCCAGCATTTTTACACGGATTTACAGAATTTTTTTTATCATTTATATAAATTATAAAGTTTATTTTTAGTGTCATATTTTTATGGTGAGCTTCGAAAAATATTTTGCTTCTTAATTTTTGTAGATCAATGTAGATTACCAGATGGCTTAAGCAAAGATTTTTAAAAATTATTAGCATGTATTTTTACTTCCATTTTATGTTCTAGTGAGTGTAGTAAACATTCGGGAAAGATTTAAATAATTCCTTAAAATAATAAATATATGTTACTAACTTTATTAGTACTACTTAAAACGTGATAAAATGTGCAACATTCACCTTTTATCTCAGTTTTAGGGTGAGCTAATTTTTATAAAAATCACTAATGATTAAGAAAATGTATGCTGAAATTTTAAAATTTTTCTAAACATATTGAATCACATAGTCTGTTGCCACTATTTATTTACACTTTACCTTTTTTGGGGTATAGTAACATTTTAGAAACAAAATCTTCTAAATTTGATCAGTAATTTCTAAATTGCATATCATATTCCATTTTTATTTTCCTCAAATAATTATAAAAAAAACTAATCAAATATTTCTGAAAAAACTAAAGAAAAGATTTTCAAGCATAGTTCATCCTGTGAAACAAGAATAGGTTCTACATTTCTTCTTAGTTTGTGACAGCTTGTCTAATCGGTTATGTTCCTTTTTTAACCCGTTTTCATTTCTTAGATGATTTCTAATATTTATTTAGGTTCCATTAGATTTTTAAAGTAGCATATAACATAAAATTAATGTGAATCTGTTATACAATTCTAAAAGTGTCATTTTACTTTCATTAGCTATTTTTCCTCTTCTTTCAAATAATACTAATAAAATTTAAAAGCGTAGTTGAACTACCGAAGTAATACAAAAAAGAAAATTTATCTATTTTGATTTACTGCTCAGTGATTTCTTATTCAAGTACATAATATGCACATATTTTGTTTTCGAAAAGAAGACCAATAAATTTTAGTATAGTAAATCCATCAAATTAAAGAATATGTTTTGCAAATTTTTTTCACGTGAATCAGTCAGTATATTTGAAATTGCATGAGATCTAAACTGTAATTCGATTTTAGATGCAGATTTACATGCTTTCTTTTAGAATCAATTTATCTTTATCTGTAAACAATTGTTCATAAATCAAATACAAACTTGCACTGCTATCATCAAAAGTTCATTTTCGTATATAAAAAAGAGTAGACGAATACGGTATAAGAGTAAGTATAGTGATCTTAGTGTTTTTTATCTCACGAAGAAGAGAAAATATGGGTTTTCTGAAAATGATCAACTGTCTTAATGGCTGAAAAATTGCTTTTTTCTATACGTATCTACTTCCTTATTTGGTGATTTCTCACCCATTTGGCGAATATCTTGCAACCATAATAAGTTTACACATGAAACGTGAACCTGGTAAATATCCTACGCGTATAAAATGTTTTTTATTCACAACACGGAAAAAAATGTTTCATATTTACAACGAGGACACGGGAAAATGTTAAGGTTACATAGTCAGATGAAAATGAAATCCATAATAAATTGAAAAAAAGCAAATTAAACTCATAATAAATTCGATTACATATCACTTATGAATAGAAAAATTTAAATCCACATTTAAATATTGTCAAAAATTCTTTATTTAAAAACAAAAGCATATTAATTCCTTTAAACTTTACCTTTTGTCACCCATCTTGTGCTGACACATAATATCATGTAGACTAGGTTTCCCAAAATGTTATTTTTAATTATTTATTATTAAGAGATGATATTAATTTTCATATAAATTCTTGATATATACACTACATAGCATCTAATATAGATGATAAAATGAGTTAAAGTACAAACAATGTCTTAACTACTTTTAAGGAATTAATAAATAAACTTTTGAAATAATATGTAGCTATACATTAATTTTATGTATAGACTTCTGTTGTTTATCATTGATTCTTCAGTTTAATTATTCTCTACATATATTATTAAAATATCGTCATTGCTATTTATAAACATAAAAAATGATGATTATATATGAATAATAAAATTCAAATTTTAAGCTAACTTCAGTTTTTAAACATATATTTCAATTGCATTGAAATGCTATTTTAAATAAATAATATTTTATAGTTCATTCTCTTCAGTTTTTTTTTTGTCAGTTATAATAAGTTTTTCTAGTTAAAGGTTTGTAAGTCATGGGATAAAAATATTCCTGCATTGCTAAAACTTCTTTAAAAAGAGTTTATTATCTGTTTTCAATGGACTTTTAGTAATGCAAAAATACTTTTTTTAAATAAATATGTTAATTAAATTTAATAAACACAAAGCGAGTTAATTTATGACAAACTCACATATAATTTTTCTTTATTATATTTTCAATGTAAAAAGTTAAATATTTCAAGTTGTTTTTAAAATATATTGGGTATAAAAAATCTTATAAATGCAATTAATTAGAAGTAAAATTTATTTTTCATATTTACACTATTAATTCCATGCAAATCTCAAATTTTTTTTGTGGTGATTTATTCCGAAAGTTTCTTTTTCTATTATTTTGATGGAAAAGCCAAACTGTTTTTTACTGAAATTCTTTTATTTCGTGAAAGACAAGATGCCTGAGGAAAATACCTCGTTGATGAAAGTAATGAAATAACAGGAGAAAAAGTTTTAGGAAGATCATTGTTTTCACTGCAGTTCTCTTTTTTTTCTATCTTCCATCTAACTACTATTTCTTTCTATTCTTTTTTTATTATCAGCTACTTGTTCTTTAGTTCATGCCGATTGCTCAGTTTTTTTCTTTTTTCTTAGTTCACAGTCTGCGCATGCGCATAGAGTAATTGAATGACACCCATTAGTCTATTCAAGTCCTGATCTTCCTTTTCCGCCATTTTCGGTGGTTTTTCTCGAATTCTCTCTCATAGCCATATATATATATTTTTTTTTTCTATTTCTTTTCTCAACTTCTGAAGTTCTTTTGTTTTCGCAGCATTTCTCGACTCATTTTTCTTTTGATTGTTTTCTTTTTTTTTTATTTTTCTCCCATTCCCTTGTTCTTAGTTTTTCTTCTCTTGGGTAATGTTTTCTTTCTATTTTAAAGAAGTTAATGTCATTTGGGAAGTTACTATGAGAAAAAAGAGAGGATAAAATCGGAGTTAGTCTTCTCCGTTTCATTTGTTATTCTTTTTTTAATTCTGAATCTTGTTTCTTTGTCGAACGTCACAACAATCTGAAGGGGAAAAAAAGCAATCACTGAGTTATACATTATTAATGTGTACCTTTCGCATCCCCACTGTGCATGAGAATATGCTTCCATTACCTTATAAGAAAAGCTATTCTTGTCTATCGATCTACCATAGAAAAATCCTTGTAAGAAAAATTAAATTTATTCTAGTTTACATTTTATAAATTGTCGGATTAAACTAGATTATATTATAATAAAGGACAGCATATGGTTAAGCAAATAAAAATAATTATTTCCAAATTAAAAGAACCCATTAAAAATTCATTTTCAAAAACTTTTGTCTTTTTTGCTTTGATAATTAAAAAACTGTAGAGATATGAATTCTTTTAAATTTTCTTTATCAACATTTTCTTTTAAAATATGCTTAAGCCATTCATTTATTTTATTTTTGTAATTCAAGCACTCATAATTAATTTTTCTATATTATAATAAGACTATAAATTACAATAAAATATTATTCATTGCAAAAAAATATGAAAATATGTTTTCAAAATTATGAGTAATTTATAAAAGTTTATGAGATCACTAAAAAGTCAGCAATTGTTTTCAATTCTCTTAAACATATTTTTATAAGGCTTGTGTGATATCATCATGAAACTATGCTAGATCTTTTTTGCAGCTTTTTATACTCTTAAAGCAGAGAAAGATTTCGAAACATTTCTGGCATGTAACAGCGTCACTTTCTATGTATTTACCTAAACTTTCATATTATATTGTCAAATTATGTTGTTGTTGTTATTGATGACATTTGGAAACGCCAAGCCCACCAGTCAAAAGACTAGGCGAATGAAATCAGAGAGAGCGTCTTCCGTTTTTGAATAGGGCACCCTCAAACGAAGGCGGAAGTTCGACTTTTTGCTCATAAATGGCAGCCCCATCTGAATCTTCCATTTAAAGATTGAATCCAGTGAAGACTCATAGCCTGGTTCCAACCACCCCCAGAGGTATTAATTTGTAATGGGAACATGGAGGACATTGGGACCCGACAAATTTTACGCGCCCCAGTCGCCGTTAGTAAACACGACTTGTCAAATTACAGAACTTTGTACCATTTTTATTATGGAGAACAAAAGTATTTGTAGAATAGTTGGATCTAGATTGGGTCCTACTCAATATTAAACAGTGAGAGGAAGATTTCTATTTATATTTCTTTGCATGCACATTTCTGTCTTGATTGATGTTTAAATGATTTGCAATTTTTTTCTTATGTCAATATTTATTTTTTTTAAATGTCTTCTTTGAGAACTACTACAAAGTTGATGTACTAAAGAAATCCAGAACATTTTTCAATTGATAACTCTATTCATTCTGCACAGTAAACGTTATATAAGTACATTAAGTAATTTTGCTTGAAATATTGTAATAATACATTACATGAGTCAGCATCGACACCAATATTTCAAAGATCTTTTAGTTTCTCATTATAATCGAAACTTTGAACAAATTAACAATTATAATCAATATAAAATTAATTACTTTAATAATTTTTGCAAAAACAATAAATTCATAATTATTAAATGAAACATGGAACGGGATAATTATTTACGATAGTGTGTACAATCATTGCTTGTTTTCACAAATGAGTTAACAAAATATGAAATAAATAATATTTTACTTTATAATACATGTTCATGACTGTATAAATAATTTTATATAATATACTTTAATATTTAATATAATGTAATTTATTGTTTGTACAGAAATTATCCTCATTGTAAAAAATCCTATATATAAATAATGCATTATCGATGAAACTATATTCATATCATAAAGCCATATTATCTGGCAATTTCTGTAATCTGAATAAATAAAAATACCGATTAATTAAAAAAGGATAAGAAAATAAAATGGAAGCTGAGTGCAAAAACTGATTAAAATATAAACAACTTACAAAAAATGTATTCATTTTGTGACTATTGTGTATAAAACATGAAGAATAAATAGGAGAGTTCATCACTTGTATATAACAAAAAATATTTAAATTCTTAGGTAATGTGTTTTCTCAAGTTACTTTGCAGTTCCTCAATTCTTCCTTTTAGTCAATTACCCCATATTTTTCCTTTTTTATCTTGCCAAAATTGGAAATAAACTAAAAAAAAATTATTGTGTTCTTTAAAATGTTTTACATACATTCCTCTATAGAATACTCATGTCCATGTCGTCGCCTATCTTTAACTACATAAAAACATAATAAAATCATTTTTGTAAAATGCTTTAGAGTTTGATTAATATGATAAATTACTTTATATCATTTTATATCCTCGATTAAAAAATTTTCTATCTGTAAAGAACGAATTTACATCTTAGAATTTACATCACCCCTATTATTTGCAGTGACTATATATAATATATATATATATATATATATATATATATATATATATTAGTGTGTGTGTGTGTGTGTGTGTTTGATTTTCATTGCTTCCATTATTAAAACAATATCAAGATTATCAACGAGTTATAATTTATTAGATATTGCTTATAGCTTTCATATCTCCGCAACTATCTTTAATATAGCATCACAAGACTTAACTTTCCCATAAAATTTTCTCTAGACGAATTCAGTAGTATACAACTCTAGGTAATTACGAGGTATAATTTTCCTTAGAACTTTTTGCTTTGCACTTATCCATTTTTTTCTCTTACTTATGAATTGATTCCGTGTCAATTTATCTATTACAAATCGATTACGTAGTAACTCATTTTTTCCCAGAAAAATAAAATGATACTACTGCTTTAATGATATAGTAAATATAAGATTTTATGTATAAATTTTATGTATTTTTTTATGTAGAAATTAGAAAAAAAAAGAAAAATAAGGTAACAGGCGTTTAGCCAAATTCAGCAGATAGAATTCCTAAGTAAATGTACTTATGGTTGCCCTTCATTTGACTAATTTTTGACTGTTTCTTTTTTGCACGATTTGACAATTTATCGTGACGACCCTTAAATTAAATACTACCTTTAAATGCTCATGATTTTCTTCTTAATTGCTTACTGGAAACAGTGTACCATTTTTTTAGTGAAATGATTAAATATATTCTGCTTCTGACACTTGTAAGCAATGAAAAAAAAACTGTAAATAAAATGGTGCATTTTATCTACAGTTTCGTTTTAAGATGATAATGTGTTATAACTAATCAGCAAGATTTAGCACATTAATGTAGTTTAAAATACTAATACATATGCTTATATATAGTAAAATTTGCGACAAGCAAACTAATTCAAATTGCATTAAATATGATTTAAGTCATATTTACCCTTACTTGAATAATTGAGTTAAATTAATAAATTGTGACAAAATTAGGATTATTTGTAGCACTTTATTTAGAATACACTTTAGGTTGATTATTAATTTTCGCTCTTAGATATTCCTGCGATAAATAAAAGATTTTTCATACAATTCTAGTGTGAAGATTAAATGGATTGAATTGTAGAATTTACGATGGTCACAATATTTTCTGCACATAATTTTGTTACAAAAGCAAAACATTTATCATAGTCTTGTATGGCTCTGAACATTTCAAAATGACTTAAATTACAAAATTTGAATATAAATTGGTCACATAAATTAGAATTTACTGCAAGTTATTCAAACTGGAAGAGTACACATTTTCGATAAACCTGTTTAGATATTTTACATTTCAATTACCTTACACTATAAAAGGCTTAAAAAGGGAATTTGGTATAAATACTCTATTCTATAAGGAAGTTCTTAGTATAAAATCATGATAATAATTTTTGAAACTTTAAACGAGTACATTTTTATAACTCAAATATAGAACAAAATATTTTAAAGAAATATTACAATTCTCTCTATCATTTAATATAAAAATATAAAAAAAAATTTATTATTCCTTCTTCTCTCTTCTAAGGAACTTTCAGATGTATTTTAATGTAAATTTTCAAAATTTAATTTTTTAATACCTGCATCCATTGCAAATCATTTATGAATGTGATAATTTATTATGTTTAGTCATTGATTCAATTCTATAAATTTGTTTGAAATATTTGTAAGAAATATCATGCACACTATATTTCAAAATACATATAATTTAACTTCGATAGTTATTACATATTAATTATAATAAAATTATTTTATATATTTACAATGGTTTCATAAAAGTAACAAAATAAAAATCTTTAAAATTCTACATATAATAACAAATAAACCAATATAGTTGATTGAAGATTTAATGATAATTTTACCTTCAAATGCAATAAATGCTTTATAAATTAATCTATTATTTTTTTAACAAATATGAGGCGTGAAATATGAAATGTGTTCAAAAAGAGTTTTAAAAATCCGTTCAAAACATGACTCTGCTAATGAATAAATGACTGCTGATATATTCTGTTAATAAATAGTCTTAATATGAGATAGTCAATATTGAATATAAATCATAGCAAAATGAATATTTTGACATGAACAATTATTAAAACTATTCCTTTTAAATTTGCTTAAAAGTAACATTATTACTAATGTTACTTTTTTATATTTTTAAGTATAGATGCAAAAATAGATAAAACATTCGAACTCATTATCTACATTTTGGCAAAAAATGTAGATAATGGGTTCGAATGTTTAACATTATTTATAATTTAGTAACATAATAAATTAATTTAACTATGCTTTATATCTACACTTTATCGTATGTCAAAATGTATTGATCAATAATAAGTAATTTTCATTAAAAATGTATCTGATAAATAATATGTATTCATATAAAAAATCATTTATTAAAAATATCGTGCAATCATCATCAAATAATTAAATATTTAATTTATAATAGAAGAAAATTGACAGTTAAATTCAATTAACCTTGCTCCTATTATAACTTCCACATTTTTAATTATAGGTATTGAAAAAAAGATAGTAAATTTTCTGTCAAAATTAAAATCAAATAAATATGTTTTGTGCAAAAAGCTTTCTTAATCAGTCTTAATTGATATAAAAATTCTAAATATTTTTTGAACAAGATTGGTTTTTTTTATAAATATTTTTCAAATTTAAACTAAATGTGCTTTTTTTCAGTTTTTATTTACTCACTCTACTGTTGTTTCAAGTTTACATCAATGCAAAAATTTCTATAGTAAATATTATTTCAACAACTTAATCAGTCTATTCATTTATTCAAATAAATAAAATCAATTGACATTAATTTCCCTTCATTTTTTTTTAAAAAAAATTCAGTTTGTGCGTGGAACAAATTATTAAGGCGTAATTTTATAGAGTTTCATCACAGTTTCAATATTTTGAATCATAGTATTAGAAAGAGTAGTTTTAAATTCTGTTTATTTACTGTGCTAAAATAAAAAATTAAACTAATTGATTCATCTCTTTAGGAAAATATTTAATCATTAATGAGTGCTCAGAGAAATATTTGATTGAGATTTTTGATATGTAGTTACAATTAACATACGTTTCAAAATACGTTTAAATAAAATACGTTTCTAAATTCTTTTCATGTCAGAAAGGGTTTTAGACAATATAATTTATAAGTATTCGAAGTTCATAAAATTTAATATAAACCAATAAATTGAAATATATTTATTAGATGAAAATAATCGCATTTTTAAATTCTAAAAAAGTTCAAGAAAGTATCATGAATAATGTTTTTTATGAAGCTGAAAATATAAAATAAAAATATACTAATAAATTATTTATAATTTTAAAATGCTTTTAAAAATGTACCGCATTGTGAAAATGATTTCCATTTTATTCCTTTTAAAATAATTTTAAATTGGTTGAGATTCTATAGCCTTCCCATTAAAGGAATGTAAAGTCAATCGGAAGTGATATCGAATTTTCACGCAGATGGTAACCTATGAGTAATTTAAAGACAATAAAATTATATTTCCCGTTTTCTTTGAGAATAGAAGCTGAATTTCAATCTATTTCTAAAAATTAGGAAAGTAATAATGAAACCATCTTCAAATTATTTTGAGACAAAATGATAAAAAGCATTTAACCAGTAAATTGCGTTTTCAATAATTTTGCTGAGTTTACAAATATAAATTTAACATTTATATCGTATATCATTTCTTAAAATATTTTATGATATGAATTTGAATTCTTTTACTCTTCACTCTGTCTCTTATTTATATATATAAAGATAGAAAGATATAGATATTATAACTCCTTTTATTCATTTATTTAAGTAAAAACTAGATGAAATATTCGATATTTAAATTCTTTTGTATATATAGTATTTCTTATAGAAAAACATAAATAAAATTCATCTAATTTTTGAGGACAAAGTATGAATATTTTTGGTTTCATCAAGAAATGGGCAAAGAGTATTTGTGAAATTTAATATGTAACTTAACTATTATTTCATATTTTCTCTTTTATTTAACAAATATATAAAATTCGCTGGTTTTTATAAAAAATTTAAAGTTTAATTTCATTTATTTTGCTAATTAAAGCTTTTATCACTCGAAAGATAGTATGTGGGCTAGTTCAATTTATTAGTTACACAAATCAATTCCGTTTCTTACTTTAGTGTAAATCTCAAAATAATACGTAAATTACGCTGATTAAAATAATTTTAATTTTAGTATATAAATATTTAAATTACCTTTCTAATAATTTTTATATTGCAAATTTTGAAAAATTTTAATTAAATGTAACTTAAATAAATAGCACTGAAATTAGAAGTTATTGCGTATAACGAATAAAAATCTAGAATGTATACGTGATGTTTGAAATGATACATATTATACGAAGTACAAGCAGGGATGTAATAATAGTCTTTAATCAAATATTTTTAGCAAATCAATTTACAAAATGTCACCATTTACTAAATAATGAAAGAAATCTTGATTTTCCTAATGCCATATATATTATATAAAATAGTTTATTCGTATCATACCTGAATTTTCTTGATTATATAACATGAATTAATTTACAAAAATGTATTTTCCTTTGAATTTAAAATCACAATTAACAATATATTAAGAATGTATTGCAATAATAATGGTAAAGGTTAGTGAGAAATCTTGTGTTTCTCTAGTTTAAATATTAAATAATAAGATTCTACAAGAATGCTTAATTCAAAATAATAAAATAATTGTTACTTTTAAACATCATAATTTACAAATTTTTAAATTGAATGTATATAGTAGCTTTATTAAAATTTTACAGATATTTTTCGAATATAAAATACAGCCAAATAAGCCGATAATGATTATTCAAATGTTTTCTTTCAAATTTAAGTATAATTTTTATTACATATTCATTAAACAATTAATCAAATAACTGATGAAAAATCTTTTGAGTTATATTGCATTTTCTTATTATTAAAGGACAATTGTAAAAATTATTCTTGAAGTACATATTTGCTATATATTTTAAGAAAATAATTCACTTTTAGTAATACTATATTTACTTTACGTTAAGTAGAAGATGCTTATGAATTTATTATATTTCTAAAGAATAGCTAACTATATTGCCTAACTATTAACTAGATTTTATAAGTGAATAAAATTTCAAGCAACTATGATCCTAAATTAATATTTTAAACATGAAGATATAACTATACAAAACTGTTGACTATATATATATATATATATATATACATGTGTGTGTGTGTATTTGCAATATAATAGATATTTACAATGAAATAATTTTAACTGTGAATCTAAAACTGATGCATTAGTTTAATTATCATTATTAATGTTAAAACCCTGAGAAGGTTTTGAATAAAAGACTGGTCAAAAAGCACATTTTCAGAGCACACGAAAGAAAATTTACTATGACCCAACAGGTAGCAAAATGATGATCAAAAATGTTTAGTTTGAAATAAATTGCAATGTAAGAATAAGAAAATTTCAAAGATTTAAAAATAAGTTCAAATAAAAGAATAGAAATAGAATTTATTTTTAAAATATAAATAAGTGATTATAAAACAATTATAAACAAAGAAAAGAATTGAAAAATAATAGAAAAAATTAATTTCAATAGTGAAATGCAACATTAAAAATCAAATTAAAAATATTTAAAACATACATTTAATTAACTGGAAAAGGAAATAAAGTTTGACGAAAATTTCTGTTTCTCATTGTGTTATACAATATTTATAAATACGTACATACATAAATATATATGTATGATGCATGTGTGTATGAGAGAGAGAGAATATGTGTAATAGAAGCTACACTTACAAATAGTAATAGAATCATTTTGTATAATCCTTAAATTGAAAAAAAATGAATAATGATTGTAACACATTTTATTTTATATTAATACTAACATTTAAACAGAAAGTAAAGCCTTCATAAAGAACAATTGTGTATCAAATTTTTTGCTGATTGAGCATTATTTTGTTCAACAAAATGAGACACATGCAGTTTTTTCTAAACATCAAAAAGTTATAAAATACATAATATTGTTGATAGAATAAAAAGTGCAATAAAATAACATCAAAAAGCTGCTGCACATCCTTATTATTTAAAATATAATATTTGTTTTTAGCATTTAACTTCTTAATATTTTGAAAACTAAATTATATTTAATTTAAATGCTGAAATGTTATAGTGTAGTATCAAAAAGAAAAAGCTTCAATATATAAATATATTTTATCTTAATAAAATATTAAACTAACATTGCTTAAAGAAAATTCCATTAACAATAAATATATATATAACAAATGATTTTAATTTATTTATATCGAACAAGTTACAACATTCAAACTTTATATCTTTAACATATTACATGTAATTTTATAATGTAAGTTAAATTTGTTTGAATTTAAACAATAGAAATAGCTAAAATAAATTTGAATAATAAGAAAAATACTTATGATGAATAGTTGAGCCAACCGAGAGAAAATCCATATAACCAATAAATAGAATTAGAAATTCATAGAACAAATAACCATATGTTATTAATATATATATATATATATATATATATATATATATATATATATATATA
>JAPDSC010093694.1:168866-184904 GCA_026290005.1 Latrodectus geometricus | reverse complement strand
TATATATATATATATATATATATATATATATATATATGTGTGTGTGTATTATGTATATATATATACATATATAAATATATATATTTGGAAGGGATGCAAAATTTCAGATACAAAGTTTGACAATTCATATAATCATTAACAAAGCATGTTAAATAATTGTAGAATTTTTCATATAAGTCAAAGTTTTGTATAGTTATATCTTCATGTTTAAAATATTAATATTAATTTAAGATCATAGTTGCTCGAAATTTTATTTACGTATAAAATCTAGTTAATAGTTAGGCATTATAGTTAGCTATTCTTTAGAAATATAATAAATTCATAAGCATCTTCTACTTAACGTAAAGTAAATATTGTATTACTCTAAGTGAATTATTTTCTTAAAATATATAGCAAATATGTACTTCAAAAATAATTTTTACAATTATCCTTTAATAATAAGAAAATGCAATATAACTCAAAAGATTTTTCATCAGTTATTTGATTAATTGATTAAGGAATATGTAATAAAAATTATATTTAAATTTGAAAGAAAACATTTGAATAATCTTTATCGGCTTATTTGGCTTTATTTTATATTTGAAAAATATCTTTAAGATTTTGATAAAGCTACTATATACATTCAATTTAAAAATTCGTAAGTTATGATATTTAAAAGAAACAATTATTTTATTATTTTAAATTAAGCATTCGTGTAGAATATTTCAAATTAATATTTAAACTAGAGAAACACAAGATTTCTCACTAACCTTTACCATTATTATTGCAATACATTCTTAATATATTGTTAATTGTGATTTTAAAATCAAAGGAAAATACACTTTTGTAGATTAATTCATGTTGTATAATCAAGAACTTTCAGGTATGATACGTATAAACTATTTAAAATAATATATATGGCATTAGAAAAATCAAGATTTCTTTCATAATTTAGTAAATGGTGACATTTTGTAAATTCATTTGCTTACAATATTTGATTAAAGAATGTTCAATTTTCAAAGATTATTATTACATCCTTGCTTGTACTTTGTATAATATATATCATTTCAAACATCACGTATACATTCTAGATTTTTATTTGTTATACGTAATAACTTCTAATTTCAGTGCTATTTATTTAAGTTGCATTTAATAAAATTTTTTCAAAATTTGCAATAGAAAAATTAAAAGTTATTAGAAGGGTAATTTATATATTTATATACTAAAATTAAAATTATTTTAATGAGCGTAATTTACGTATTATTTCGAGATTTACACTAAAGTAAGAAACGGAATTGATAAGTGTAACTAATAAATTGAACTAGCCCACACATGATCTTTCGAGTAATAAAAGCTCTAATTAACAAAATAAATGAAATTAAACTTTAAATTTTTATAAAACCAGAGAATTTAATAAATTTGTTAAATAAAAGAGAAAATATGAAATAATAGTTAAGTTACATATTAAATTTCACAAATGTTCTTTGCCCATTTCTTGATGAAACCAAAAATATTCATACTATGTCCTCAAAAATTAGATGAATTTTATTTATGTTTTTCTATAAGAAATATTATCTATATAAAAGAATTTAAATATCGAATATTTCATCTAGTTTTTGTTTAAATAAATAAATAAATAGAATTATAATATCTATATCTATCTATCTATCTTTATATATATAAATAGGAGACAGAGTGAAGAGTAAAATAATTCAAATTCATATCATAAAATATTTTAAGAATGATATACTATATAAGTGTTAAATTTATATTTGTAAACTCAGCATAATTATTGAAAACGCCTTTTACTAATTAAATGCTTTTTATCATTTTGTTTCAAAATAATTTGAAAATAGTTTCATTATTGATTTTCTAATTTATAAAAATAGATTGAAATTTAGCTTTTATTTTCAAAGAAAACAGTATTATATGAGTAATTTAAGAACAAATATTATTTTATTGTTCTAAGAATTAAAATAATATTTGTAAGTAGCATATGAGTAATTTAAGAACAAATATTATTTTATTGTTCTTAAATTACTCATATGCTACTATCTGCGCGAAAATTCGATATCATTTTCGACTGCCTTTACATTCACTTAATTGAAAGGCTATAGAATCTCAACCAATTTAAAATGATTTTGAAAAGAATAAAATGGAAATAATTTTCATAATGCGGTATATTTTTATAAGCATTTAAAATTATAAATACTTTATTTTTTTTATATTTTCAGCTTCATAAAAAAATTATTATTCATGCTATTTTTTTGCACTCTTTTAAAATTTAAAAATGCAATTTTATTTTCATCTGATAAATGTATTTAAATGTATTCGTTTATATTAATCCCTATGGATTTTGAATTCTCATATATTATAGTGTCTAAAACCGTTTCTGACATGAAAAATATTTAGAAACGTATTTTATGATAACTTAAAATACATATCAAAAATCTCAATAAAATATTCTCTGTGCATTCATTAACAATTAAATATTTTTCTAAAGAGATGAATCAATTAGTTTTAATTTTTATTTTAGCACAGAAAATATACAGGATTAAAGATTACTCTTTCTAATACTAAAACTGAATTTATTTCAAAAAAATTAATGTCAGTCAATTTTATTTATTTAAATAAATGAATAGATTGATTAAGTTGTTGAAATAATATTTACTATAGAAATTTCTGAGTTGATGTAAACTTAAAACAACACAATGCGGAGAATAAATAAAAGCTGTAAAAAATCACATTTAATCTAAATTTGAAAAAAGTTCATAAAAAAACAATCTTGCTCAAACAATATTTAGAATTTTCATATCAATTAAGACTGATTAAGAAAGTTTTTTGCACAAAACACATTTATTTGATCTTAATTTTAACAGACAATTTACTATTTTTTTTCGAAACCTATAATTAGAAATGTAGAAGTTATAATTGGAGCAAGATTAACTAAATTTAATTGTTAATTTCCTTCTAATATAAATTAAATATTTCTTTATTTGATCATGATTGCACGATATTTTTAATAAATCATTTTTTATGTGAATAAATCTTATTTATCAGATATATTTTTAATGAAAATTATTTATTCTTGATCAATACATTTTAACATAGGATAAAGTGTAGATATAAAGCATAATGAAATTAATTTATTATGTTATTTAGTTATAAATAATATAAAACATTTGAACCCATTATGTGCATTTTTAGCCAAAAGAGCTTAATTAATATTCAATATTGACTTTATTATTAGCTTTAATTTATATTCAATATTGACTATCTCGCATTAAAACTATTTACTAATTAATAGAATATATCAGTAATCATTTATTATGTATTTTGAACAGATTTCTAAAACTCTTTTCATTACATTTCGTGTTCATGGCTAATATTTGTTGAAAAAAATAATAGATTAATTTATAAAGCATTTATTGCACTTGAAGGTAAAAAATTATCATTAAATCTTCAATTAACTATATTGGTTTATTTGTTATTATATGTAGGATTTTAAAGATTTTTATTTTTTACTTTTATAACTGATATGTAATAAATATCAAAGTTAAATTACATATATTTGAAATATAGTGTGCATGATATTTCTTACAAATATTTCAAAGAAATTTATAGAAATGAATCAATGACTAAACTTAATAAATTATCAACTACATAAATGCTTCGCAATGGATGCAGTAATTAAAAAATTTAAATTTTGAAAATTTGCATTATCTAAAAGTTGCTTAGAAGAAAGAAGAAGGAATGATAAAATTTATTTTATTTTTTTATATTAAATGATAGAGAGAATTGTAATATTTCCTTAAAATGTTTTGTTCTAGATTTGAGTTATAAAAATGTGCTCTTTTAAAGTTTCAAAAATTATTATCTTGATTTTAAACTAAGAACTTCCTTATAGAATAGAGTATTGAAACCAAATTCCCTTTTTAAGCCTTTTATAGTGAGAGATGATCGAAATGTAAAATGTCTAAACAGGTTTATCGAAAATGTGTACTCTTCCAGTTTGAATAACTTGCAGCAAATTCTAATTTATGTGACCAATTTATATTCAAATTTTGGAATTTAAGTCATTTTGAAATGTTCAGAGCCATAAAAGACTAGGATAAATGTTTTGCTTCTGTAACAAAAGTATGTGCAATAAATATTTCGACCATCGTAAATTCTACAATTCAATCCATATAATCTTCACACTAGAATTGTATGAAAAATTATTTGTTTATCGCAAGCATATTTAAGAAGGAGAATTCATAATCAACTTAAAATGTATTCTAAATAAAGTGCTACAAATGATCCTAATTTTGTCAAATTTTATTAATTTAACTCAATTATTCAAGTAATGATAAATATGATTTAAATCATATTTAACGCAATTTGAATTAATTTGCATGCCGCTAATTTTACTAAATATAAACATATGTATTAATATTTTAAAATATATTAATGTGCTAAATCTTATTGATTAGTTATGACACATCATCATCTTAAAACGATATTGTAAATAAAATCCACCATTTTATTTACAGTTTTTTTAATTGCTCAAAAGTGACAAAAGCAGAATATTTTTAATCATTTTATAAGAAAATAGTACACTGTTCCTAGGTAATATTTTAGAATAAAATCATAAGCATTTAAAGGTAATATTTAATTTAACGGTCGTCAAGATAAACCACCAAATCATGCAAAAAAGCATGCTAATAGTGAAAAATTAGTCAAATGGCCAACCATAAGTACATTCACTTAAGAATTTTATCTGCTGAATTTGTGTGTGACTAAACGCCTGTTACCTTAATATTAGTGTTTCCAATTTATACATAAAAAATGCTGAGAATTTATTTTTTCGTGCTGGCTATCGTTTTATTTACTATATTAATAAAGCAATAGTATCATTTTATTTTTCTGGAAAAATGAGTTATTTCGTAATCCCATTGTAATACGTGAATTGACACGGAATCGATACATAAGTAAGAGAAAAAATGGATGGGTGCAAAGTAAAAAGCTGTAAGAAAAATTATATCTCGTTATTACCTAGAGTTATATTCTACTGAATTCGTGTAACGAAAATTTCATAGGAAGGTTAAGTCTTGTGATACTATATTAAAGACAGTTTGCCGAGATATGAAAGATACAAGCAATATGCGAGTAATTGTAATTCGGTGACAATCTTGATATTGTTTTGTTAATGGGAGCAATGAAAATCAAGCAATAATATAATAATTAATTAACTTAATTGTATTTAATTATATTAACAGTATATGAGTGGTTCATCATACTAGCATAATTAATTTAATTGTTTTTACCACAAAATGCCATATTTTAAACACATATCTTGCAACAAATTTCAAAATCTTTTTAATGAATTTACAGAAATAATGTTGTACACAAATACTTCTGATAGTAAAATATTTAATCACAAAATAAAAAAAAAAACTGTTGAATCTATTGGTTTTTATGTCTTTGAATAACCATTGTTATTTAGTTTTTGGTAAGAAATAATTTATATATATTGTAATTATATCATTCAAATGCCCTAAATTGTTTCAAGGATTTAAGACAGGTAGAAATTACAATATTTCAAAACTTCGAAATATTTAAAATGTTGTTTGTCTGATTACGTTATGTATTAATTTTAAAGTATATTGTTATTGATAAAGCTCTACATCATTCGATGACACGTATCAAACATAACAATCTAGAAAATTTAATCAGAGAATTTTAATCACTAAATTTAAGTGTAAACAAAATTTTGACCACTTATTTATTGGTAAAATGTTGTTTTGAGCATAAATATTATATGCTTGTTTGAATAAATTACTCATTACTTTATTTTTTTTCTCCTGTAGACACTATCCTATAGACTCCTCTAGACAGTCAATGATATTTATTTCTTCTTTTACTTCTGCACTTCTATTAAAACATTTTAGATTTTTTTTGTAATCTATTACATTATTTCTGATACATTATTAAATAACAAAAATGTAATTAAAATGAACAAAATAATTGTTTGGCTTTCACAAACATCAGAAAATGTATTTTTGTAATTTTGGTTAATTTCAATTTTTAAAGTATTTTTTGATACTTTGAATTTCATTTTGGAATTAGCTTTTCAATATTTGGATAAAAATATTAAATATACATACATTAACTTAAAATATAAATATATTTGAATTTTAATGAAATATATTTATGTTTGCCTTTAACTCAAAAAGACTTTTAGAATTACTGAATTTCAAATTCATGACAACCAGTTCTTATCATTAAGTTTTTCATAAGTTTAGGTTCTTTATTTACTTTTCCTATCTGTGCAAGAAACAGTTTAAACTAATATGTGATAACTGATTTATACTTATACACACAAATTGCCTTAACTTCATAAATATAATACTAAAGTTTCAAAAGCAGCAACGATTTTCTTAAATTTTTAAATAATTTATTCGGAAACTATCTCGCTGGAATAAAACTTATATTTTAAAATAATTTTTTTTGCCATTTTATAGTGCAATATTTTTACCTGTAATTCTTGTTAATGAGTGAAATGAAAATAAAAATATTGAAGAATGATTATTTGGTAATTTTCATAAATTGTTTCTAATGAAGCAAACATTGGGAATATTTAAATTAAGTTTTTATTATTTTTCACAAGATATCTTACACTCTGTTTAACTAAAATAACAAACTTATGAGATTTCTTTTGTCGTGTAACAATTAGACGATCTTATTGAGAAATCATATAGGTGTATGTTGTTACATCACACTGTAAATTTAAGAAATAAACTTTCTAACTCTACACTTTATTTCAGTTAGATATTTTAAGACATTTCTTTCAACTTCAATATTAATATTAATTTTTATTTAACTTCTATGTTAATTTCCTGAAGCGGAAAATACTGCCGTCTAAATCATAAAAACATCAAAAGTATTTTGTACGTCGAAAATATATAGTTTATTGCAAATGAGTTAACTCTAATTGTGTCTGGTTTAGTCACGATCTCAACAAACACAAATTGATGCGTACTTATAAATTTTCTACAATTAGGCTTTCTTATAAACTGTCTTTATAAATATTATTTAAAAGCTCATATTCATTATGAGATGTTGCAAAATATCATTCCACATTTTAGGCTGACAATTTTTCTTATAGTATGTCATGAAAGCGTCAAGTTAGTAAAAACTAACATATATCTTGAATATAATGATAAAGTCAATTTAATTCAAATTTATCATAAAGAATAATATATCTATAAGCATCACTAACTTTATGCAAAATAAAAGTCCTTTCGTTGCCACACGCATACACAAATCTATATATATATATATATATATATATATATATATATATATATATATATATATATATATATATATAGTTACTGCAAATAATAGGGCTGATCTAAGATGTAAATTAGTAAGATGTAAAAAGATATAAAATAATTTATCATATTGATCAAACTCTAAAAAGTTTTACGAAAAATATTTATCAGGTTTTTATGTTGTTAATGGTAGGCGATTACAGTGGACATGAGTATTCTACAGAGGAATGTATAAAAAATATTAAAGAGCTCAATTATCCTTTTTTAGTTTATTTCCAATTTTGGAAAGAAAAAAAAAGAAAAGAGGTGAATAATTAAAAAAAATAAAGAATTTAGAAACCGCAAAATAACTTGATATATCACCCATTACCTATAAACTTGAATATCTTTTGTTATACACAAGTGATGCACTCTCATATATATTCTTCATGTTTTATACACAATAGTCACAAAATGAAGAAATGTTTTGCAAATTGTTTATATTTTAAGCAGTTTTTCTACTCAACTCCCAATATTTTCTTATCCCTTTCCAATTAATCAGAGTCTTTATTTATTTAGAGTATCATAATTGCCAGTTAACAGGGCTTTATGATATGAATATAGTTTCGTCAATAATGCATTATTTATATACAGGATATTCTTCTGGGAGTATGATTTCTGTACTAATAATAAATTGCAACATTTTATTAAATATTATTTTAAAGTATGTTATATAAAATTATTTATACAGTCATGAGCATTCATTACAAAGTAAAATATTATTTATTTCATATTTTGTTAACGTATTATTTGTGAAAACAAGCAACGATTGTACACACTATCGTAAATAATTATCCCGTTCCATGTTAAATTTAATAATTATGAAGTCATTGCTTTTGCAAAAATTGTTAGAATTAATTTCAGATTGATTATAATTGTTCAGTTTTGATTATAATGAGAAACTAAAAGATCTTTGAAATATTAGTGTCGATGCTGACTCATGTAATGTTGTTATTACAATATTTCAAGCAAAATTACTTAATGTTATTATATAACGTTTACTGTACTGAGTGAATAGAGTTATCAATTGAAAAATGTTCTGGATTTCTTTAGTACATCAACTATGTAGTAGTTCTCAAAGAAGACATCTAAAAAAAAAATAAATAAATATTGACATAAGAAAAAAATTGCAAATCATTTAAACATCTATCAAGACAGAAATGTGCATGCAAAGAAATATAAATAGAAATCTTCCTCTCACTGTTTAATATTGAGTAAGATCCAATCTAGATCCAACTATTCTACAAATACTTTTGTTCTCCATAGTAAAAATGGTACAAAGTTCTGTAATTTGACAAGTCGTGTTCACTAACGGCGACTGGGACGCGTAAAATTTGTCGGGTCACAATGTCCTCCATGTTCCCATTACAAATTAATACCTCTGGGGGTGGTTGAAACCAGGCTATGGGTCTTCACTGGTTTCAATCTCTAAATTGGAAGATTTAGATGGGGCTGCCATCTATGAGCAAAAGTTGAGCTTCCGCCTTCGTTTGAGAGTGCTCTATTCAAAAACGGAAGACGCTCTCTCTGACTTCATTCGCCTAGTCTCTTAACTGGCGGGCTTGGCGTTTCCAAGTGTCATCAGTAACAACAACAACATAATTTGGCAATATAATATGAAAGTTTAGGTAAATGCATTGAAAGTGACGCTGTTACATGCCAGAAATGTTCCGAAATCATTCTCTGCCTTAAGAATATAAAAAGCTGCAAAAAAGATCTAGCATAGATTCATGATATCACACAAGCCTTATAGAAACATGTTTAAGAGAGTTGAAAACAATAGCTGACTCGTTAGTGATCTTTGTGTCTCATAAATCTTTATAAATTACTCATAATTTTGAAAGCATATTTTCATAATTTTTAGCAATGAATAATATTTTATTGTAATTTATAGTCTTAATGTAATATAGAAAAATTAATGAATATTTAATTTCTAAAAAAGGAATGAATGGTTTAAACATCTTTTAAAATAAAATTTTGATGAAGAAAATTTAAAAGAATTTATTTCTTTACATATTTTAATTATCAAAAAAAAAAAAAAAAAAAAAAAAAAAGGTTTTTGAAAATGAATATTTAATGGTTTCTTTTAATTTGGAAATAATTATTGTTTGCTTAACCATATGCTGTCCTTTATTATAATATGATCTAGTTTAATCCAGCAATTTATAAAATATAAAATAGAATAAATTTAATTTTTCTAACAAAGATTTTTTCTATTTTAGATCGATAGACAAGAATAGCTTTTCTTATAAGGTAATGGAAGCATATTCTCATGCACAGTGGGGATGCGAAAGGTACACATTAATAATGTATAACTCAGTGATTGCTTTTTTTCCCCTTCAGATTGTTGTGACGTTCGACAAAGAAACAAGATTCAGAATTAAAAAAAGAATAACAAATGAAACGGAGAAGACTAACTCCGATTTTATCCTCTCTTTTTTCTCATAGTAACTTCCCAAATGACATTAACTTCTTTAAAATAGAAAGAAAACATTACCCAAGAGAAGAAAAACTAAGAACAAGGGAATGGGAGAAAATAAAAAAAAAAGAAAACAATCAAAAGAAAAATGAGTCGAGAAATGCTGCGAAAACAAAAGAACTTCAGAAGTTGAGAAAAGAAATAGAAAAAAAAAATATATATATGGCTATGAGAGAGAATTCGAGAAAAACCACCGAAAATGGCGGAAAAGGAAGATCGGGACTTGAATTGACTAATGGGTGTCATTCAATTACTCTATGCGCATGCGCAGACTGTGAACTAAGAAAAAAGAAAAAACTGAGCAATCGGCATGAACTAAAGAACAAGTAGCTGATAATAAAAAAAGAATAGAAAGAAATAGTAGTTAGATGGAAGATAGAAAAAAGAACTGCAGTGAAAACAATGATCTTCCTAAAACTTTTTCTCCTGTTATTTCATTACTTTCATCAACGAGGTATTTTCCTCAGGCATCTTGTCTTTCACGAAATAAAAGAATTTCAGTAAAAAACAGTTTGACTTTTCCATCAAAATAATAAAAAAAGAAACTTTCGGAATAAATCACCACAAAAAAAATTTGAGATTTGCATGGAATTAATAGTGTAAATATGAAAAATAAATTTTACTTCTAATTAAATGCACATATAAGATTTTTTATACTCAATAAATTTTAAAAACAACTTGAAATATTTAACTTTTTATACTGAAAATATAATAAAGAAAAATTATATGTGAGCTTGTCATAAATTAACTCGCTTTGTGTTTATTAAATTTAATTAACATATTTATTTAAAAAAAGCATTTCTAAAAGTCCATTGAAAACAGATAATAAACTCTTTTTAAAGAAGTTTTAGCAATGCAGGAATATTTTTATCCTATGACTTACAAACCTTTAACTAGAAAAACTTACTATAACTGACACAAAAAAACTGTAGAGAATGAACTATAAAATATTATCTATTTAAAATAGCATTTGAATGCAATTGAAATATATGTTTAAAAACTGAAGTTAGCTTATAGTTTGAATTTTATTATTCATATATAATCATCATTTTTTTATGTTTATAAATAAAAATGTCGATATTTTAATAATATATGGAGAGAATAACTAAACTGGGAAAGGATCATTGATAAACAACAAAAGTCTGCACATAAAATTATATGTATAGCTACTTACTATTTCAAAAGTTTATTTATAAATTCCTTAAAACTAGTAACGACATTGTTTGTACTTTAACTCTTTTTATTATTCTATATTAGATGCTATGTAGTGTATATATCACGAACAATATATTAAAATGATTATCTCTTAATAATAAATAATTAAAAATAACATTTTGAGTAACCTAGTTTACATGATAATATGTGTCAGCACAAGATAGGTGGCGAAAGGTAAAGTTTAAAGGGATTAATATGCTTTTGGTTTTAAATAAAGAATTTTTCGCAATTATTAAATTAGGATTTAAACTTTTCTATTCATAAGTGAAAATGAATCGAATTTTTTATGAGTTTAATTTGCTTTTTTAAAAATTTATTATCGATTTTATTTTCCTCTAACTGAGTAACCTTAACATTTTTCCCATGTCCCTCGTGAATATAAAAGATTTCATACGTGTAGGACATTTACTACGTTCACATTTCATGTGTAAACTTATCATTACGGTTGCAAGGTATTCGCCAAATGGGTGAGAAATCACCAAATAAGGAAGTAGATACGTATAGAAAAAAAGCAATTTTTCAGCCATTAAGACAGTTGATCATTTTCAGAAAACCCATATTTTCTCTTCTTCGTGAGATAAAAAACACTAAGATCACTATACTTACTCTTATACCATATTCGTCTACTTTTTTTATTTACGAAAATGAACTTTTGATGATAGCAGTGCAAGTTTGTATTTGATTTATGAACAATTGCTTACGGATAAAGATAAATTGATTCGAAGAAAAAGCATGTAAATCTGCACCTAAAATCGAATAACTGTTTACATTTCATGCAAATTTAAATATATTGACTGATTCGAGGGAAAAAAATTTTGCAAAACATATTCTTTAATTTGATGGATTTACTATACTAAAATTTATTGGTCTTCTTTTAGGAAACAAAATATGGGTATATTATGTATTTAAATAAGAAATAACTCAGCAGTAAATGAAAATAGATAAATTTTCTTTTTTATATCACTTCGGTAGTTCATCTACGCTTTTAAATTTTATTAGTATTATTTGAAAGAAGTGGAAAAATAGCAAATGAAAGTAAAATGACACATTTTGAATTGTGTATATCAGATTTCACATGAAACTTTAATTTTATATGTTATATACTACCTTAAAAATCTAATGGAGTTTAAATTAAATGTTAGAAATCATTTAAAAAATGAAAATTGGTTAAAAAAGGGACATTACTGATTAGACAAGCTGTCACGAGATCAGGAGAAATGTAGAACCTATTCTTGTTTCACAGGATGAACTATGCTTGAAAATCTTTTTTTTAGTTTTTATAAATATTTTATTAGTTTTTTCATAACGAGGCAAATAAAACTCTGATCATTGATTAAACAAAAATCATTGCAGCAAATAAAAACGGAATATTATATCCAAATTAGAAATTACTGCTCAAGATTTTCAGAAAAATAATTTTGCTTCTAAAATGTCGCTATGCCACCAAAAAGATAAAGTGTAAATAAGTGGCAATTGACTATGAGATTCCATATGTTTGGAAAAATTCCAAAATTTCAGCTTACATTTTTTAAATTATTAGTGATTTTTATAAAATTAGCTTGTCCTAAAACTGAGATAAAAGGTGAATGTTATACATTTAATCACGTTTTGAATAATACTAATAAAGTTAGTAACATATATTTATTATTTTAAGGAATTATTTAAATCTTCTCATAATGTTTACTACACTCACTAGAAGATAAAATGGAAGTAAAAATACATGCTAATAATTTTTATAAGCTTTGCTTAAGCCATCTGGTAAGCTGCATTCACCTACAAAAATTAAGCAACATATTTTTCGAAGCTCAATATAAAAATATGACACTAATAATAAACTTTATAATTTATATAAATGATAGAAAATTTTGTAAATCCATGTAAAAACGCAGGCAATCATTTGTTTTTGACAAAAAAAAAAGAAAAAAATGCAGTTATATATGAGTGAATGTGGGCGAGAGAAAATATGCCAACATCAGGCTTTCGTAATTACGCTTGTAACCTTTGTAGATTTTACATTTGAAAGATAAAGCTTATAGCCTTTTTAGATTTTACATTTGGAAATATGACAAAATTTTGTATTGAAAACGAATAAAAGAAAAAAATCTATAAGATGTACCACATCTTATAAGCATAAAAAAGTGGAAATGCAGAATTGAGAAATGAAACTTATTAAAAATTTAAACATTGATTTGATTAGCCATTTTTGAAGATTTTTTCTGCAAATGCTTTTTGAATTCAATTTCAATCTTTATTTGTATCTATTTATTTCAAATTAGCTAAATTTTGATAACAATCTTTACTAATCAAAAAATTTATTCTTTTTTATTAAAACTTTAAAAAATAGAGATCTGCAATAACGCTATAATATCGTCAAATATTAAATTTCGATTTCATTAAGAAATTAAATATGAAAACGTTTTGTTTCCAAGAATATTAAAGCATCGCATCAAATAAAATTAATGAAGTAACTTTCAAATTATGTTCTCAATTTTCTTAATTACCTTATAAACAAAAGAATATGAGAGGATTTTTTAAGGAATTTTAATATTTATAACAAAAATGACAGTTGAAATCCATCTATTTTATGAACAATACTGTACTTTATCTTGAATGGTCAAATTCATCTTTTTGGTTTTGATTGCAAATATTTTTTTATGATACTTAAAATAAATATCACTGGAACTGGTTGCTACTGCATTGCTCAATTAGATGCATTTCAAATAAATGAATCCTGATGAGAATATTTTCAAAAATAATTGTATTAAATGTGCAAATTTTAGTTATAAAAAAGAAAGAAATTAACGCGCAATAAATTTTAAATCAGCTAGTTTTAATTTTTTATTCAACAAGAGATTTTTGCACAACAAAACAAGGAAATTCCAATATATATTCTTCTCAGATCGGATTTCTATTTATTTTCAAAAACGTTTTTTTAAGGGGGGGGAAAAAGATTTTTTAGTCAATATTTAGACAATTGAATACTAACAATTAAAGTGATAAATTAAATAATGACTCTGAGTTTATTTTTCATTCCAAGTTTTAAATTGCCCGGATGTGTAAGGGTTATCATTTAAAAGTAACGAAAATTGTGGAATTATGTTTAGTTATTGAAATATTTAATTTATTTATAAATGCGAAAAAAACTAATGCTTTCAATAATTAACTGTTTACATGCATTATTATTAGCATCATTGTATAAGCCTACACTTTTAAACTAGTTGTTGAGAAAATGTAAATTTTAATTAGTGTATTTAAACAAGCTTAAAAGTCTTGTGACAAAAATAAAAAAACCTAGAACAATAAATTTTGTAAATAATCCAAAGTTTTCAAAAAATATCCTCGATTAAGAGAAGAATAACAGACTAATTTACAGAAAGAGAGAAAAGATTTATGGAAAGAAGTTTTTTCAAATGTCGTTATTAAAAATTTTAACTTTATTAAATTTTAAATAATGTCTAGACAAGTTCATTCCTCTTCACAAAAGGATAAAAATTAAAATTTACATGTCTAATTATTAACGAATCAAGTTTTTCCACTGGTATTGAGCAGTTTTATATAATTTTAAATTAATTGAAAAGATTGGAACTGTTAATTTAAATGCTTTTTCTTTTTTGTAAGATAAATAAGATGCTCTGTTTCCAAAGTGTTTTTAATTTTTTTTCTCAAGATACGTGATGTACATAAATAAATAAGAATTCTGTGCAAGTTTTGGTGCTCTTGTATATATAATTCTAAATTATTTTTACTGCTATTTCATTTAATTTGAACTTTCAGTGGAAAAAGTACTTACAAAATTGTTTGACTTTTAAGTAAATGATAAGGATTTTTGAGAGATTACTTTGAAGCAACTTTAAAAGTATTAAATTAATCAGGAGATGATAAAAGTTTTACAATCAAAATTTAATTGAATAGAAATTAATTATATCTTTAAGTTTGCAATTTAAAGAAAGCAATAAAATCCAAACAATCCATCAGTGTAATTAAAATTTCAGTTTTACTTATTTCTCATTAAATTTACAGACTAATATATTTTGTAATCGTTAAGGAATTAGGACTAAATTATCTTTAGAATCTTATTATAATTTTTTAAATTATTATTTAAGCTATTTTTTACAGAAATGATTTCAATGTAAAAAATCTTCTATTGGACATGGATGGATCCTATTTATAATAATCAAGCTTTAGCTTTCAAAATTTAATTACAATTAGTTTTCGAATGTGGCAACTCTCAATATAGAGAAGGAATTAATTACACTAAAGTTCAATTTCAGAATGATTATAATTTTCAATTTTGTGTCCTTAGAATTAAAAATTGATAATAGAATCTATTTTATTTGCATATGATGTCAAGTCTAATTATGCTAATATTAAGTGTGTTTAGTTAAGTTTATTAATTATGATTTGTACAGGCTCTTTGGAGATTATTATTTCTAGAATTTCTTTGTACAAAAAATGTTCTTATTCCTATTTCTTACCTTTGAAAATCCACCAATCGTGGCCAGTCGTCTCATAATTTTGAATCATGGTCTAGTGACATGGACGACAAATGAGCTTGAAGCCTCTTTTTTTACACGAAACCAGTGGAAGAAAATGTGTCAGCACCAGCCGCCATTATTGAACAGGAAGGATCTTTGAATCAGGTATAAAACTCATCACTTTCTGGTTAAGCGAGTCACATTTCAGTACCATGTTATCTTAGTCTCAGAAATATTTTGCTTGTAGAATTTTCTTTTTCTTTACAAAATATTATGTTTTTTTAAACCATTTTCCTTCCATTTATTATGAACATTTATGCATTATGTAGTGTTGCAAGCTTTGCAATCAGTATTTTTAAAAGTTTATTTAATATCATGAATTATTCTTGCTCTAGCAGTAAAGTGATAAAGCTAGTAAAACAAATTCTATTTGAATATTATTTTTAATTATAATTTTATTTCCAATAAAGTATCGAATCTTACTACTTATAGATTTATTAAATAATTTCTTATAAATTATTAATTCTTATGAAAA
>JAPDSC010093694.1:147569-161084 GCA_026290005.1 Latrodectus geometricus | reverse complement strand
TATATATATATATATATATATATATATATATATATATTTTAAAGTATTTAGGTTGTTATTATGGGGAGACAAAAAATATATGCTTAAAAATTATTAAATTCTTTAACTTATATTTTTGTAAAATTTTAGAAGAATCTTTTACGAATGATTTTCGTATAAAATTTAAAACTTTTTACTGTTATTTATTTTAATTTAATATTTTTTTAATTTCCAATGGCGGACACCCTTGAGCAAATAAGTACATTAGCCCATTTGCCGCAACAAGCCCGGAAACTGCTATTCATTTTATCGTTATCCGGTGGGCACCTGTGAACCAAGTCACGGAGGTACGAGTAGCATCGCCCACGCTACACCACCACAAACCCGTTTAAAGGTCCTGCCACATTCATCCATCATCTGAGGAAAGGTCAAGAAAAAGAGAGAGAGAAAGAGAAAGTACATCCCTGCCCGAGCCGGGATTCGAACCCTGGCCATCCCCATCCATAGTCAGCTATGCTAGTCAGCTATGACAGGTTGAGTGGCATATTTAATACTATTCTCTGGCAATTATTACACTTTTCTTCTTCTTGAAAATTCAGTTAAATGAATTTAGCTATTTTAAAAATATAAAGTAAAAGTATAGCTGTTTGTAATCAATGTCACTTATTTACCATTGTAAATCATTATGCTTAGGGTTTTACACACACATACCAAATTACATATTCCACTTTATATTAAGAAAATTCATTTTAGATAAAAAGTTCTTTCAGAATTTGTAAAAACAATTAATACAAATAAGTTTTTATTCTCTAACAGGAACTAGTAAAAGAAGAAAACCATATCAAGTAATAAAAGTAGTGTTATATTGGATTTTCCATTACTCTGAATACAAGAATTCAATGCAAAATAAATTTGAATCTCCAGCCGAATAAACCCTTAATAAAAGAGTTTATTTAAAATTAAGATTTTTAAATTGTTTCATTTTAAGGATTCATAAAAAATGCTTTCTACAAATGTTTTCTTATAAAAAAAATAGTTTTTGAATTTCGAAGTCAACATAGATAACAAATTGTACTAATGAAATGCAAATGGAATTTTAATAATAGAATAGAAATGTTTATCCGAAATCGTAGTATTTGAAATCCAAAATTATAGGAAATCACGTAATTTCTGTTTAACAGGAAAATTGTAAAATAGTTGATGAGAACCTCAGAAATTCAAACTAATGGATTGGAATTTACTGTTGTTGGCTAAATTCATTCCTGTTTGGTCAATCTATAAAAATGAATACAATTAAAAAAATAAAAATCTCATTCCATTAGGTAGATATATTTTAATATATTTTCCTTATGGAGTTAAATAAAGTTTTACATGTATTTAAAACAATCAGTTTCTAGAAAATGTTACATTTTCCTATTATTTTGTAGAGAATCATTAGTACAAATTTAACTGGGATATTATTATTATTTTATTGTATACTGTTCTTTTTGTGTTTAATGTATTTCTTATAATTAATTGGATTTAGAGTAAGTGTATTTACCAAATTATTACATTTATTCATAAATTTATAATATTACTCAAAAAGTTTAATAAAACACACTTATTGGTTATAATTTGAAAATGCAAATTTTCAAATTACTCATGTGTCATTACAAATGACTTGTATTTTCTATTACTTGGCAAACATTTATGTGATATAAAATGTGAACCAAAACTTGTGCTTCATTAATGTTATTTGCAATATAGTATGTGAACATTAGCTTTTACGTATCTCCACTACGAACTAATTATTGTATGTCCAAGTGATTTTTGAAATCACCTGAGGAATAAAAGACGAAAATTGCATTTTGTTGATCAGTCATTACTTTGCTAACAGGATTCAACTTGGCCCCTGATGAGCAATAATTAAATCAGCACTGAAATCAAAATTTCTAAGCATTTTATTTGCATTTGATGTTGCAAATATTGTCTAATAGTGTTATATATTTCAGAAAATATAACCATTGATATATGATAAAACATATGTGATCACATTTTATGTGTACCATTTATAAAAATGTGCATTTTGTTTTATAGCACAATTTATTTTTAAATATTTCTAGCAACATATTTTAGTGTATAATAAAAAAAACATTGTAATTTCATAAAAAATTTGGAAATTTAATTTTATATTATTAATTATAAATTTAATATTTAAAGTTTAACGTTTAATTAATTTTACAATATATTAACCATTAACATTTCATTAATTTAACATGTAAAGAGAATTTCTAAATGTAACTTACTTCAACACCCTAAATTTAAAAATTGAACTTGATAAGTCTTAATCTTAAGGTCAGAATACTAACTACCCGTGGCTGTGATTTTAGCTTTTATTTTGAGTTTTTACGTAACTACCCTCATAGAATTTTACTGTAAACGAATGCAAATTAATGAAGGAAATTATACATAAAAATTACTTACACTTATTTGTACCCGGTGAAGATAGTTTTTATTCAATTAAATATGCATTACAACAATTTACACAAAAAAATTTATTTTTATCAAAACTTAATATTTTTATGTGAGTTTTTAATTGCTATAAGAGTTCATGTGAGTTTTTAATTGCTATAATCTATAATTAGGGAATTTAGGGTTGCTGTATGTATCTTAAAGAATACAGACAGAGCAAAGGAAATTTGGAATTATAATTTAATTAATTTAATTAAAGATGTTCCAGCATTAGAAGTTCATGTGGAAGACTTTTGGTCTTAAGCAATCAGTTTGACTACCAAACAAAATAGTTAATTCGAAAGTGAAATGTTTATGGATTAAAAAGTAAAGTTCAAACTACTCATTTATTTTTCAATAAAATAAGTTAAACATCCGATGATAACTTTTTAAGCAAAAATTCAAAAATATCAAGAAAAGGAAACATGGCTAAAATTTTACAATTATTACTTTTCAAATATTTGAGAATTTGTGTGTTTAAATATATTTTTAAAGTTATTTCAACTTTAAATTGACTCAACTTAGAAATGTACCGAGGAAAAAAATTTTTAAAATAAACATTTGTACTTACATAATAATAATAAAAAAAAAACTCATAAGACTGTAATAATTCAACTCAGAATAAATATCCAATAAAATAAAAGATTTTTTCGATCATGTATAAAATTTGCAGTTGTATGATGACGCGAAACAAACATTAAGAAATGATACTAACTTTTGGCTTTATCAAATATATATGGACTTGATCTTAACGAAATTAGAAGAAGAAAAAAAACAAAACTAGTACACCCTTAAAATTTTGATGTTTTGAAGAATCAGGAGTAATTTATATTATTGACAGACTTTTACGGAAAATATTTAGCCACTCGTGCGTGGTTCTTTTATAAATGTATAACTTCAAATACAGTTTATTCATAAATTAAAAAAAGTGGATAGTTTTCATGATAGATATAAATATCAACAGCAATATTTACAAATTTTTCGCAATCTTCTTTGAAGGATACAGCATTTGAGTAGAAATCAAATAGTAAAAGATGTTTATACGATATATCTAATTGAAAAAATATGAGTAGATACGAAAATGCATATAAATACATGCATTGAAGCTGCGTCAACAAAAAGCAGGTGGATTGATTCTCAAGGCCAACTAGCTGAATCAAGCAAATATTAATAACAAACGATTTGTTGACTACTGCAGAATTTAATATATATGTTATTGTATGAGAATTATTTAGTTAAATGTGGTGGTAAAATTTGTAAATAGATTAATAGCTTTTATTTAACATGATTTATTTAATTAGATTTATTAAAATGTAAAAGAAATAGTATATCGAACTCCCACGCACAAACCATAATATTGTTTCATCTAACTCAAATTATTTCATACATTATTACATTCATATATCTACTATTTTTAAATTTTGCATGCAATTCTTTCATACTTAGTTTTTAAATTATATCTAGGATGTAGGAAATGCACAATGAGATATAAATTAAGTTCCTTAAAGAAAATGATTGTATATTGTACTGATGTTATATTTTAATAATAATCAGAGGTGTTTAAATGAAAATACCAGTGGAAAATGGGAAAATTTGCTGATTTTACTTTAGTATTTTACCAATTATTGCGTTTAAAAATTTGTAAACATTATACATACATCGATAAGTTAAAATGTAAAGAAGTGTGTTGTTTTGCAATGGAATTATTATTTGCTATCAATGTATTGATTTGGGGCTAAATTTGGAATAAAACATAAGGGTTTGGTTCTTATTGTTTATTTAAGTATATTTCTTCAGTCCTATCTAAAAAGTCGCATTTGTTTAACATTTGATCTCGTCGTCAGTGATTTATTTTTGAAATTCAATATCATTTATTACAAGTATTTATAAATTAAAAAATAGATCTTTAAAAGATAGATTAATCTTCGATGTTTTAAAGTATTATCTCTCCACCCTAAATAGAATAATTAAATATAAAAATGAAAAAGAATGTAGCAACGAAATGTGCACATACACAACTACATATAAAATTAGTATATATTCTCAACTAACCTTTGAGTTTGCAGTACATAATATATTAGGGATACATAAGTTAATCATAACTTAGATTTGGGTCCCTAATATGCAAATATCTATTAATAAAGCCAAATTTATATATGAATTTATCAAGGCAATAGTATCCATCTGCTAACAAAGCACGCTTTATTGGAAAATTAATTTGGTCACTACGTTGCATTTTCATAGACTTCGTGAAGATTCAAATTTTGGAAGGAAAGAGACTAAAAGTACCTTATATTGCACATTTTAAGTAACTGAAATTCTAAAATATTCCAGTCTATTTCCAAAAATATGAATTATGTATTTGGGTTCCTTAAATTAAAGTTATGTGAAAGGGAATAATAGTTTGGTAAAATGTTATTCAATTTTATTCATTAAAATTTATATAATCTATATATTCATATTTATATATCTTGCTTTCTCACTTTTATATTCAATTATACTTCATACAATTTCAAATTATTTTATACAAAATCTTCATTGATATTTTCCATTAAAGAAAAACTAAATGGTTGCCTCCTTTAATTCACTACGCTATGGAATGATAATAATTAAAAAAATAGGGTAAGATTAGGCAGGTTATAAAAAATATATTCGAGTTTCAATACCAAAAAGATTTCTTTTAAAAATAAAATAACAAAAAATTACCATTACTTCAAAAATAAAGTAAATAAATATTGTTAAGTTACAAGTTCATCAGGGTACACATAAAGTAAGGTAAGAATTCAGTTTCATCACATTCGAAATAATATCGCTTCAGTGCTAAATTAAACAGGGATTCATACTTATGGACAATTATAATTTCGCATGAATTACTATTAAGTTAAGAATAATTAAAATCCTGTATATATTTTAAATTTCTTCCGATAAGCGATCTTAGAGTTCTTATTATTATTCAAATTTAAGTTTTACAACATAGGTCTAAAGCAATATTTCTTTCATTTGCTGTTAATTTCTAATAGCGAACGAGAATAGTAAACAAATTAGAAAATGATCAATATATCCTATTATCATTTGTTATTTTTCATTGTTTCAGTATATAACTGCTTTGAATAACCATTCTCAACAAGTTCGACAATGATTTGCTGAACTTGGATTCAGAATATATGTTATCAAAATAGTTGTGACTAGTTGGATCTTCCCATGACTAGAAGTTACCTACTTTAATCAGAAATATAGGAAAATAATTTGGAAACTAAACTGGGTATTCTATAAGTACTTGGATAATTCAAAGAATCATTTTTAGCGTTTTAAACTGAAATATATCTGGATTGAAATTCATGCTGTAATTTGTGTAATATGCTTTATCCTGCACACGTAATATAAAGAAGAATGGGGCAAAAAGAAACTTTTAATCCTTCTGACACAAGATTCCACTCTCTCTCTCTCTCTCTCTCTCTCGCCTTTTCAATATTACTTTTTTGAATTGAAATTTTAATTTAATTCCCATATTTTTTGTGTTACAAACACTATAAACTTTAACTCAATTCTTTCTAACATATTTGGTACTATAGCTTCAATGTTTAAGTAAAGTGTTTGCAGAATAATTATTCAGATAATGTGATTTTGCTCATGTCTGGCACCCGATTATTTACGTACCTTGAATTATAAATATCTGCTGAACAATTTTATGAACATTCCCATTTTAAATTTATATGACTAACAAAAAATGCTTATTAATCAATAATTGATTTATTTTTAAGAAACTTATAAAAAAATTATTACTATGTATTGAATTGTATATGTGGTTTTAATTTTTATTTTAAAAGGAGTCTGCAAATTTAAACATGATTTTGTCTTTTCTCATTTGTATGTCAATACTAATTTAATATTACCTTTTAATATTACAACATATAATGCATTGTTGAAATTAAATTGGCTATGTTATGCAGTATTAACTTAATATTAATTCAAATATTATTTAAGAACCACATTTTTAAACTTTCTCTTGCCTCAATATGAATTGGAAAAATCTTGATTCTGTCATAACCTTTGAATTTAATAATGAATATAGTGACTACAATTGTATATCCCTCTCTTTATAAGTTGATATAAAAGGTACATTTCACCAGAAAATCACTTTGAATATACTATCAGAGGTTCCTTCACATAATCACAATAACAACTTTTCCAAGAACTTTGAATCGGTGACTGAAAACGGGCAGGCTAACAATATGCTTTTCTATCGGAAATGGTGATTCCGTTATCTTTCGGGTGGTATGAAATATTCTCAAAGGTTGCATCTAATCGGTTCATAACAATGACGCTATGAAGGACTTGGGCCAAAGTCCTCCCTTAGGATAACAGTTGTATGTCTGTCCTCTCGCATCGGAAGTGGCTGTCGGAGACAGACATCCTTGTGTCTGGTGTGAAAGTTTAATTAAATGTTGAATGAAGAGGAGTGCTCTTGGAAGCGCATCATTATACGTCCGGAGAAAGGAAATGGTGAGTATTCCAAGTAATTATACAAACTTCTCCTGGTGACTGACTGCAACTAATCAATGCATCGATTTAAAATACGTGACTTCATCTCAATTTGCTCCTTCGCTCCATCCTTTTCTGAATGGAAATGTGAATTATGACTAAGGTATTTCTCTCGCAATATTCCCGAAGTCTTATCTATTATTCGACAAACAATTATCAGACAATGTCACTGGATGGAAATTCCAGATAATTTACTTCCATTCACTTGCTAACACAATCAATATTCCTAAAAATCAAGTGAACATTACTTGGTATGGCTTAAAATCTATTGATTTTGTCTTATGAAATAATAAATTATTTCATTTTTTTCAGTACTGATTCAAAAACATTTTATTTTTAATAGGTCATTGATATTTTAAAAATTCATTGAAAACTATTATTTTCATGTGCTTGATAAATGTACTTAAATTTTTCATTTTAAGTAAGGTAATTTCATGCAGTTTCCTAATAATATACATTAAATTTTGAAAAGAGTTTAAAATAGTTTTTTTTTATTTTTTAGTTACCATCTTAGTAATCATTTGTTCAAAGACAAGGCCTCTTCCAGTGAAGGTAATAGCCGGAGCATTCTATGCCAGTTCCTAAATTCAAGTTTATCAAATAAAGAATTTTGCACACCAAATACTCACATACGCTTATGAAAAAAATTTAGTGTAGTTTATGATCAGTTTACACTGTTTAAACCATGTTTTTTGCAAGAATTTCATGGCATAATTTAAAAGGTTTTTTTTTATTTTCAAAGAAAGGTGCACATATTTTACGGGTAATAGCTATTTCGATTGAAATATCTGTACATTTTTGCCTTTATCTTTAATTATTTAAAAACTTTTATAATGCTAAATTAACTAAATAAGGACCATATTTTTAAAATCTACAAAACTATTTATTTACAAAAAAAGTATATATCAATTATAAATTCTGCTAAATACCAAATTATATTATCTAATTTACGTTTTATAGCTGAAAAATTGCCTCATAAAAATCAAACCCTACTGAAAAATAAAACTATATCAAGGATCTTTAAGCAAAATGTAGCCATTTATAAATTTACTTTTAAAAAGCAAGTAAGATTTTTCTTTATAAAGTATGATATAAAATATAAAATTACTATAGAGTACACTATTGCGAGTTATTTCACTTAGAAATTAGTTAACAATGAACCATTACTATTGAAGCGACTTTTTTTCAAAATTTCATGTATTTTTAGTGTTTGAATATAAAATTTAAAAATTGAAAAATATTCTGATCCATGTTCAATTCCTTATAAAGGTACAAATGGTTTTGAGAAACTTTCTGTATTAAGCGATAGTATTAATACTATATTAATAATTTTCTGATTTGATAAGGAATGTTGATATTCTTAATGTCATTTAAGTAAACAAAAACTTATTTTGCTCCTGCAAAAGCAATGTATTATTTTCAATAACATCACCGTAGTGATAAGTTAAATAGCAGTTATTCAAATTATGCTATTCGGAATTAATGGGTTGTCTAAAAATTTTATTACCAATTCAGGAAACATAAGCAAGTTAAAAGGTTCATTGATGCTTGCCCACATTTGAATGAAATATCATAAATAATATCAGCCATTCGTTAAAACGTTTAATTTTTGCAATATTTTAACTCTTGTAATTAGAAGTTGTACTATTCTGCAATCAATTGTTGAAACAGAAATTTAATCATCGTTTAATTCATTTTATATTCAAATATATTAGTTTGGGGAAAAAGTAATCCATTATTTTTTCGGTAGACGTCTCTAGTGATTGATATCTCGTCAGGTATATATCAAACAATTTCAGATTTATGCTCGTTGGAAAGGTGACATTTGACACTAAAATATCCTCTTGCAGTTTTTTGTTTGATCAATTCAGTTACGAGTACAAGGTTTTAAAAATAAAAGACAACAAACAGAAAATTCGATACATTTTCGTTTTTCTCTTGTAAAGGCGAAAAAGATAGTCGGGTGGCTAAAATTGTGAAAAGTGTTTATCGTCCTATATAAGACTGTAACAACCAGTTACATACAATTTTTGTTTCGTCGATTCCGTTCGGGTATTTTTGATGTTAGAGATGCACCTCGCATGTGGATACAGCATCGTCGAAAATGTGTATAAAATATCAAAAATGATCGAAGTTAACCGCATGTCAGCAGTCGTAATGCGCAAGACCTAAAAATCTACATGAAAGCTGTTTTAAACCTTTTTACAAAGCGAATCCAAAAGAAGTTACATAAAGTTCACGTAAAAATAATGGATTTCTTTTTCCCCAAACTAATATCATTTCTGTGATAAGGTTAAAAAATATTTAATCTTCCATTATAAAAAAGACAAAAAAATCTTTTTTTTATATTGAAAATGTAAGAAATCACTGCTAGATTGACATAAGCTAGGATTATCTTCAGCAACATTTACAGATTTGAAGAATGAAAACTAATGAAAAATCCTATACTTCGTCATATACTTAACAGAATAAAATAAAAAATATTATCTTAACCTTTAATTACTCAACAGTGATAAAATAATGAAATTAAACATACTTAAAGATATGCTCTTTAAAAATTAAATATTAATTCTGCATAAGCATGGTTTTAATCATTTAACAACAATAAATTATACCAATGTCTTTTTTCAATCTTTACACATAAAAATTTATTTAAATTCTAAAAAATAGTCATACTTGTCCCACTGTTATCAACAAAGAGGTTAATTTTTAGCGTTTTACAGGATTAACTTTTTATTTGAGACTTTTATTTTGATGGTACTCGTATTTGAAAAAATGTAACAGCACACTAAGTCAAAATTTTAATATTGTGATTCAATGAAATAAAGATGCATGAAATTTTATGACAATCTGATAGATTTTATTATTAAACTGCGTTTCTCCAATTAATTTTCTTTTTTTAAATTATTTAAATTATTTGAAAATAACCATCTATAATTCTATAAGAAATGTGCTTCGTTTTGGAATCATCGATCTAACCCACGAACAGTTTGTGAATTGGTCTTTAGCTCATCAACTCATAGGTTTAATTAATACTTCTGGTATAAATGTTTATTAAAGTTCAGATTCAACTTTAAACTGTAAAACCCAGCTAGATTAGGCTTCAGTTTCAAAAAGTGACCTTCAAACGACAGGAAAGACAACTCCATCTTAGGGTCAAAAGTAAAATTCACATACGCACAATTTAAATTATACATACCAAATGATAGTTATAGATTAAGTCATGATTCTTGGTGCTCATTCAGCTAATATGTGTTGTGTTTTAATAACAAACTTAATAACAAATTGAATTTTTTAAGAACGTCTTATATTATATATTTTTGCTTTCTTTAATAATAATATATTCATCAATTGTTATTCAAAGTGACACAAATATTGCTGTTTAAATTGCCGAGAAATTTAACATTGATTCGAAAGTAATAAAAAAGAGGATCACATCTTGCAGATAAACAGTTCATTCTTGAATCTACGATAATTAATGAGGCTATTTTATTTTCCTTTTTTGCTAATTTTCTAATTCATTTGGAGAATTAAAAGACAATTTCCATTGTATAAATTAATTGGATAAAGCAAACTATAAAAACAGATGTGTTTAATTATTTTTATGTGATAATTATTTTCAGAATAAAATAATTAATTCTTCATTTATAATTTCAAATGGCCATTTCGATTGTTGCAAGTCATCAATTAAATAGTTATTAATGGAAACCGAAATCAATAAAATAAACACTTTTTAACAAGACACTATGTTTTTAGATTAATTTTTAGTGTCACTTTTAGACATTGTAAGATTTGATCTATATAATTGATAAAAATAATCTAAAGTCATAAAATGTTTACTATGGTTTCTGGATTATATTCTCATAGTATAAAATTGAAATTTTGTAATTTGTAATATTTACATATTTATCTTGGGACTAAGACTTAGAATTTCAATAATTTATCAGAGTCTATTTCTACATCAAATATTACATGCTTCAGGATATTTGCATTTCTGATAAACAAACTCTTATTTATTTATTACAATTATCTCACAGTATTGTATAAAAACTATATTATATAAATACGACTGCATTTCTAATGAAATACTGCAAATTGATGAGGTACTAAAAATATTTATAAATCGATTATGAAATATCTTAATATGACACATTGATTAAGACTACTTCTTTATTCTGAAAATTTTGAATATTTCTGAAGATAATAATTAATGAATTAAATATTTGCAATTATTTTTATATTTAACTATATAATCAGAAATAATATTTCTGGAGTTATTTCAGGGAGGAAACTTATAAATCTAGAAGTTTGTGGGCGCATCTCATAATGTAGCTTAATCCGTACATCGTTATAAATCTGTAGAGAAAATATTTCCGAATTTTCTTTTGGTCAGAGTTTATCAAAAGCAAAAGGTGATAAAAAAAAATCTCCCAAGGTAGACAACAAAAATAGTGTTAACTCCATGTCTTGCTGAGAGGGAGTGTAGAGAAGAAAACTTTCGCTTCCACCCCCCAAGATCGATGGAGAATAGGAAAAAGATGAAAGAAAACCGTGAAGAATGCTGTGTGTGTGGACGGAAAAGATACCGACACTGCCGCACAAAGAAAAGTGGTAAAATGTAATGATAAACCGAAAAGAGAGTGAGAGGAGGAAAAAAAAAAGAGATCGAAAACATTCGAAAGAGGACTTGGAACTCTAAGTCGGAAGTAGAACCCAAGCCGAGAATTTCCTACTGCTTTCTATTTTCAATATTATCAAGAAAAAAGTACATTTTTTCCACTTCTTGCAATTTTCTTGCTTTGCTTCCGTTTTTGTAAGATAGCAAACTATCAAAAGTAATACCAGAGTAAAATAAAATAACGTGGCTGGAATTTCCGAAAAGCAATAAACTTGTTAGCATTTTATTAAGGTCAATGTTTTGGAGCGTGATTCTTATCTCACCGAATCAGTAACAATTTATTGAGAATATAAGAAAAAAAACTTCTTTCTGGATTTCTATATTTATTCAAATTATTCTGGAAACTTATTCCATACTCAAAATTTTTACTTAAGTATTATCAATTACATTGATATAAAAATTTGTACGAATCTTTGCATATATGTATAAATACATACTGTTAGCATCATGATTATTTAAAAAGAAGTTATACTGAAGGTGTTATTCTGTGAAATAAAATTTATTTCCTATGTTAACTATCAATAATAATTTAAATCGAGACATTATATTTTTAGAAAAAATATATTAATCATTTCAGAATTTACTTGAAATTGTTTGTTAATTTCAACATCATATATATACGATTAGTCCTTTCTTGTGGTCAGATTTTTATAAATTAAATTTTTAAAGATTTTTAATATCTAAACTGGTTTATAGAAATTAATAGCCTAAATAATTATTCAACATCAAATTAATGCAAGTCTTTTGATTTACAAAAATTTCAATCTCATATAATGGCCTAAGTAATTTGAAAGAAACTAATATTTCACTTGACTAACTTTGCCTTATTAGGTAGGCTTAAGGCCGTGCATGGAGATTGAGATACAATTCTATTCGCACCTAAGATGACGGGGCAGTCATGTTTAGACACGTTTGCATTGAGGGAAGATAAAAGGACATCCGCACCTAAGTGTTTCGAAACACAGTTGGTGGACACGCAAGCCAATGTAATGACTCTCCAGTCGTTGCTTTGGATTAGAATAATGAGTTAGTCCCCAGGTACAGCACCATGGGAAGAGGGTGGGGAGTTAAATGTGGGGATTAGCCCCTTGGCGGTGGTCTGGCGTGACCACAACTATCCGGCAATTCGGAGAGGACTGATGGAAAATGTGCAGGAGGATTGTATTTCCAAGTTTAAAGTGCTTTGAGGAAAGGGTTATTTCCCGTCATGAATGTTATGGTGAGAAGTAGAGGATCTGTCTTTCTAATTTTACCGAAGTTGTTTTGAATTCGACAGACAATGCATTATTGAGAATTCCATCCTCGCTTTTAGAGGAGGAGGAGGAGGAACTGAATAAAATAGACGAAATGAGAAGAGTAATAATACTGTCGTGATACTTAGAAAATTGATTTCTGCCCCTTTCAACTGAAATGTTTTGCGTTTCATTACAATAAGCAAATATTAAATTTATTAAAAATGAAAGTTCACTCATAAATAATATAATTTTTTAAATAATTTGGAAGTTATTAAACTATTTAATAATCTTGAATGCAATTTAGACCAATTTTAAAATATTTTTTCAAACGTATATTGTGTTGATGTAAAAGTGATTATAAATTTTATACTACGCTGACAGATTGTTATACATTCATAATAAAGTTTATAAGGTATTTCTCAATGAATTTGTTTTAAAATTTATTTTAGGTCAAAATTCTTATAGAAACGCTGATAAAAATAAATTTTAATGTGACTAAGTTGTATTTTTATGTCGACAGAAATTTGAAATAATTTACACGTTTTTAGTTGTATCATATTATATATATATATATATATATATATATATATA
>JAPDSC010093694.1:112704-131922 GCA_026290005.1 Latrodectus geometricus | reverse complement strand
ATTAAATTTATTTGTGATAAATCAGCTTGATAGACCTTTCTATTTCCTTTTTCAAGAAAAGAGGAAAAATATACTCAAGAATGATTTACTATTATTGACACATATTCTGATATTGCAGGGTTAAATAACTATAAAAATTAAAAAACATTTTTTACATAGTTTAATCATGCTTTCATTTTGAAATTATCGGCTTTTTTTTAAAAATCTTCTAAAAAATTCAACTTTATTATAGAAAGTAGGATGTAGCAATTTCTTAAAATATATAAATGGTATTACTTTTTTTCATGATCTATTTTAATTAGATCATCTTAAAAACTATCAAAATTAGTTAATTCAACTACTTAAATAGTTTTTTGAATAAATTTCAAACGTATGCCTTATGATTATAGAAACAAAGTGATTAAAGTTAAACATGTTGATCATTCCTAATACATCAAAATATAAAATAACATACTTGCATATTTTTCTTAATGTTACAATTGCTTATAAAAATTAATGTGGAGTTTTATCATTCAACAAAAAGTTTTATGATTAATAATTAAGTTAAATATAACTGAATTTGGTTTATTGAACTATTATTTTCAAATTTCGAGAAATATTTTTCATATTCGTATTATAAGTGCAGTGTTTTTATTTTAATAAGTTAAGTTCTTTGTAACATTTACAAGGAATAAATCGATTTTTATGTTTTATATTAAATTAGTGTAATTTATACTAAATTAATATTGTTTCTGAGTGAATTGCAAATATTATTTTGGCACATATACTATTGTCATGTAACAAATATTTTTTTGCATTTCTAAAATGTGTACAATATTTATATATATTTTTTAAGTATAAACATTTCGTTAGAAGTTTTTTTTTATTTACCATCTACCAAAATACTATTTTTAAAATTGAGTACATATGTAGTCTTTGTTTTCAAATTAACATAATTATACTTTTTTATTTGACATTAATTGCTAAATTATTTTTAAACATTTTAAAAACAGGTGAATATTATTTCTATTATAAATTAATTAAAATCATTTGAGTTAATTTTAATTAATTAGTGAAATAAAATTTGTATAATTATCTTTCATAAGAATTGGAACATTTTTTATGGGGGGTCATTTTAAATAATAATCCATTTAATCTCTAACATCTGGCAATAGTGCAAATGGCGTAGAAAATTAAAATTTTTTAGATATTATAAATTTTGATTTAATTCATAACTGATTAGCAAATTATCGATATTTTGATACATCAATTAATTTCTATCAAATGCTGATATCAATTAAAATTTCAACTTTATTGTTCTAATAAAAGTTTTAATAGTTTTAGTATTTAAATATTTGGCAACAAAATATTCTAACACAAATGCAAGCGAGATTTGAAAGACGACTTTATTAATCAATAACGAGATTTTTTTATCTAGTATCAATAAGATTCATGTGTATGATATTTTTTTTCTTTTTCTACATTGTTGGCAACAGAGAAAAGAAGTACCAAGAAAGACAAAAGATTTAAAGGCATAATTTATTTCTGAGATTACATTTTACATCACGGAATAGACATTCTACTAGCCGAAAGCTGTTGTAAACCATTAAATTAAACACGACGTAAACTCTTCATAGATAGGGAGCCTGTATTTATATGTCTTTAGGGAGAAAACCCAAATGATCCCTCAGCGCCTAACGTCGCATACGTGCATGCAAAAAACAAAATCTCAACATCCATATCTCGTTGATTAACAGAACAGTAGCTGGGATCGAACCCAAGATTTGTGCTCCATAGAGTGATTTTCTACCATTAGCCACGGAGAATCTACAGAGATTACACTTTGACGCCTCTTAGTTGACAATCTTAGAATCATAAGCCGTTGTAACGTATTTTAATACAGACCGTGCAAATTGCCTCCCGTCAGAACCTTTCATATATAATGGGCCCCATTCAAGTGTCTCAAGGGAGGAAACCCGGAAAAATTCCAAATAGTTCCTGAAAGATATACATGCAGAAGTGCAATATCCCTCTTCCATTGTTGAACAACGGCTATGATCAACCCTCATCTTATGTTCCAAAGAACGCTGTCATACCACTTGACCAAAGTAAGCCAAACAGAAATTAACTCTTATTATTAAATATCAATTTATTGAAAATATTGCTTTCTAAAAATTAAAAATTGATTTGAAAATTGACTGGTGACGGGTTTGAAAAATACACAGGCCAAGTGGTTCATGGAATATACTGTGAAGAAAAGCTATCAATTCACATCCAGACACACATGTTTTGCATGAAATATTCGGACACATTTTCCTATTGACATATGTCTTCAAGAAGGAATGAAACGTAAGGAGGAAAGTTAAGTGACAAAATCTTAAGAAATTAATAATGGCTGCTTAATATACTTATAATAAATACTGTAGAATACAAAAGTTATTTTAAAAACAGTAGTTTCCATCATGTGTTTTATGTACTTCAAGTTTTTTAAACTGGAGTTGAAGTTTACGAGTGACTACTGAAAATGTAATTGTTTGTACATTCCATTGCTTAGTGTTAATTTCAAGTGGTTTGAAATATACCCTTCATTAATATTGCATTATCAATTACGATAGCGAACAAATACAAACTCTATATACTAAACTATAACTCTTCATTATCCTGATTCCCACCCTAAGCTATAAAATGAAGTATATGTTTGGAAACAGCTTACATATGCATTACTATTTGCCCATTTTTTTATTGTTTCTACAGATGCATTGTTAATACCATTTCAAAATCATTTATTTTAGTGAATTACACTACAACATATAACTTTGTACCTTAACAACGTTTATTAAAACTATTGATTTTAAAACATAACTATTGAAAACGTAGTATTAATAGTACAAAAATTGGTAATAAGCAGAATTTAATAAGTTTTTATTCAATCTGTCATTATAAAAGACACATCATTATCGTTATTACCATTCTCATTCTTTTTCTGAAAGAAACATTAGTTCTTCATGCGTATTCAAACCGAAGGGAAGCATATCCTTTAATGACTCAATTAACGAGCTATTCACGGATTACATTAATGTCTGGATAGACGATCTGTTTTCTACCTTGTTAATCACAAAGCGAATTTATATTCATAGAAATCGAAATCATTGCCGCGCCAATGATGACGTGAAACATTACACAGCTGGTACAAATGCTGTTGAATGTAATTAATGATGTCATCTTTCTTTTGGAGACATTTTGAATATGTTAAGTAACGTTATTTCTCTAGTTTCTTAAATACTTATCCTCAGTTTATTATTGATATTTAAATATCTAAGAAAGGTATATATGTAAAGTATGTTTCCATTAATTGAGAAAATATATAGATTCGGTAAACAAAAAATATCATAATTTTTATCATTTAATAAAAATCAACTACTTAATTGTTTATTTTCAATATTGATTTGACAGAAGAATTTTATAAAATACTAACATAAGAAAGATAAGTGTATTTTTTATGAGTATAAATCTGGAATTACTTTTAAGCGACAGAAAAAGTTTAATTTATTTATGCCTTTTTAAAAGATAAAGAGAATTATAAAACAAGAATTGTAGGCTCTAATCAATCTACCTATTCAGATCTTGTTTTACAAAAGTATTATTTTCAGTAATACAAAGAAAAAAAAATCAAGATTTCCATTGTATTTTCAGTTTTAGATTATTCAGAAATAATCATACTATATAGAATAAAAAACGTTATTTGTTTAGTATTGGAATAAAAAAAAATATTTCAAGTAGAATAATTATAAGTTCTATGATTATAATAATAAAAAGAATTTAAAAATTAGAAGTTTCCCGGTAAAGCGAAATCTTACCACAGTTTCGTTTTCAAAATGCTTGCAAAAACCTAAATCTTGAAAATTTACCAAAAGTTGGTAAAAAGCATTTGTTAGTGATATGAAAAGCTTTTAAATGCTTTTAAGAAAAATTAAGCACTGCTAATGAATGCACGTACAAACAATTAATAAAATTTAATTTTAAATATGCTTAGAATAACTGCATTTACTTAAAGTTGTAAGTGATATTTTTTAAAGCATATTTAAAAGATATTTACAATAATTTATGAGGTAACGCAATATAAAAATGTGAAGTAGTTGTTCCATTCTAAAAATTTTTTTTTTTTTTTCAAATAATATTCATGTATTTTTATTTCCTAAATAATGCACTGATATTGTTATTTTAAGTAAATCTTTTATTTCTTAAAAATAATGAATTATTACAACTAATTTAATGTAATTAACTGTAATATGTGAATTATTGTTAATTTAGTTAGGTTTATAATTTAAAGTCAAAATACTCTAATATACAGCTTAATAAATTATAACTGATTATTTTTTACAGAATTCATAAAATTCTTAATAAAAAATATATATCATAAAATATATAATATATATCATAAAATTTAAATCAATACAATTTCATTTTATAATAAATATTTTCTTTGTTTTTCTTATTTATAGGACACAATATTTGTAGAGATTTAAGTATTAGTGATTAACACTTCAAAATAAAAACATATTTGTGAATAATGATTTAAATTTTTTATTGTAATTTTTTCCTCGTGATTATACCATCTCAAGTATCAATAATATTATTCATGATAATAATTTTTTAGTACAAGCTATTTTATATTGTTTAACTTATAAATAGATCATATTTTTTTCATCACCATTGAAATGAAATAATTATTTGATATTTGTATATTTTCATTTACAAAAAATGTAATGTAAAATTCAAAGAAAATTATCAATTTTCATTTAAATAATAAAATAGTTTTGAATCAGTTTTGTATTTCTTTGCTTGTGACTAATACTTATGTGAATTACCATTCAATTGATTGGATACATTTGTTTTTCAATTACTATCTTTATATTATGAAACACATAAAAGTTAGAGACAAATATAATTAACTTAAAATAAATCATCACTAAATTTTGGTGATACTTGATTCTATACAGTTATTAATATTCTTTGAATCTCATTAACTATAGATACAATTTTAAAAAACTTTCTTCATAGCCCTTTATTGAAATATTTTTATGCTGTTAAATTTTAAACATTCTTAAAATTTTGATGTTTGATTTACCTAATACACGATGAAACCTGAATACACATCGAACGCATAAAAATATTTTCTCGAAATGCGGATTCTGAATGAAGACAAATTTAATCTTCTAAATACTTCTAGCGTTTGCTCTTTGATATAAAAGCATAAAAATATTAACCGTCTTCATTTCTCTGGTCCAAGGAAACAGAAATGTGAGGAGTTTGCTATTTTTTGTACACCATTCAATCAGATACGACTGCGAGCAAATATTTCCCCGGAGAACCCAGGATACACGTTCCCGCAGAAGGGGGGGGGGGGAAGAAAGCAATATATTCTTCAAATCTATCTTTCAAATACGTGAGGGTGGCGAACAAAAAAGAACAGAAATGGATGGAAAAGAGGAGGTGGGGTTGCCCGGCGAAAACCGTCTCTTTACTAGTGAAATTTTTCTGTTGTTCGAATCAATTTCGGGTCTTGTTAGTTGAAGATGGGAACTTTCTCTTTGACAAATCCAGTGGAGGAAATGGCTTGTCATTTTTTTGTTCATTTTTTCTTCTTGGACATGTCCAGATAAAGGGATAGATCTCACTAAAAGGGGAGGTTTTTAACAGCTTTGTTTTGGAAAAGCAGTTCTAAGTCCTGCGATTAAGTGAAATAAAAATCATGAGGGGCATTTTCTAATAATATAAATAGCATATCAATTAAAATTTTGTTTTATTTTTAATTATTCATTCCAAAATGTGTCTAAAAATAACACTTTTCTTATAAACAGAAATTGTATGTGTATAATAATTTCCAAATTTATTGTTCGTATTAGTGTTCATTTTCAAAAAATATTATAAGAGGTTACTTTATACATAAAATATTTATTTAACTTATTCTAAGTTTAGTTTTGCATAATATAACAAATTTTTAAGTAAATAAATTATGTTACCCTACTTTATGGAGTACGAATAACTAAATAACATAGTTATACTAATTATTTGTATTGTATTTCTATAATGAGACATTTCAAATTTCAGATACTATGAATTTTCAAATTTAAAATATCTAATGTATTTTAAAAATTCAAAATAGTTTCAAGCAAATTGGGAAAATTTACTTTGTTTCAAAAGTATGACATAAGTTTTTAAAAGTAAAATAATTTTTGTATGTAAATTTAGCATCTTATTCAGTTTATTGATTCTAATCATTTTTCAGATAGTTCTTTAAATACGCTAGTTCTATAAACTCACATTTCTGAAATATGTCTGCTAATATTATTTTTCTCTTATCAACAGCATTTGAATAAATATTTAATAGCAGCAAAATAATTTTAGAAATATTTTATGGATATTATTACATGAGAGTGGAATTTTTTTTAAAAATTTGCAGAACGGGAATTCTTTTAATATAGACTTCGACAGAGTCAGATATAATTTATTTTTATAAATTTCACAAAACGGGAATTTATATTGTAAATTAATATAAAAATTTTAGTCAGAAAATAATTAAAAATTCCTTAACTGAAAATATATTATATCTTTTGATTAATATTATTTTGGTATTAAATTCACAACATTTTTAAAAAGGTTTGTAATTTATTCTCAGTGTTTCCTTTCATCATTATAACCTGCCATTTCATACATCTACCCAGGAACATTTTGTACGTACAAAACTTCCTATATGAGAATATTGAATTAATAATCTGAAAAATTCATAATTTTCTTAAGACAATATTCTATACAGTACTACTATATAATAGTTAAAATCATTTTATATATAATAAAGAGTGCAGCAAGCTTACTTATTTATTTCGTATTCCAGTAACACAAAAAATATTCTATTTTTTCATTTATTTTTTGCATACAAAATCTACATATTTAAAGCTTTAGTTTAAATAGTATAAAATACCCTATCAGAGGCAAGTGACACGTATTATTATTGATATACTGGGTGAACCGAGTTCTGCTGTTTTTCATCACTTTCTCCAGCATATTGGTCTTATTTCTTTGAATAGTTCCTTGTATATCTTCGAAAGTTTGTGTGCAATAAGTAAAGAAACTTGACACTAAATATCTCCACAAAAAGAAATTACATGTAGCCAAACCAAGAGAATGCCCCAGACACTCTAAATTGTCTCTCATTGAAATGATGAGCAAGGGAAATGATTTCCCATCACAGCCATTGATCCCTTGATTCCTTATTTCTCTATCTTGCTGATACCATATTTCTGCTAAGAATATTTCATCAAAAAACAACTTCTAGACGTGTTTACATGTTCCAGCACGAAATGACTGCTAGTATGTTCATTTTACACGGAAACCCATGGTCAAACTCTTCTTTTCTGCATAGGACCTGTTTCTCCGAACATTGTCACCGATAAAAGAATAGATTTCTGGTCAGCCGTAGGTCACAAAGGTACAATATTGAACTTTGGAATGCCCGCTCGGTTCATATGCTCGAACTTCTGTTCGAAAAAAAGGCTTCCTACCAAATGCACGGTGTTCATTATTCCGACGCATGAAGTCGTCTGAACCACAATGTCACACTTTAAACGTTTCCTTCTGACTATGCATTTCTCACTTCATTATTTTTATTACTTTTTGTCTTATTGAAATTCGAAATAAGGAAATTAGCTTGTTTCACTCTGTATTTAACAAAAAAAAATTTTTTTTTTATCAAGGCAAATAAAAATATTTTTGAAATATTTTTTATTAAATAGTATAAAATAGTATTGAGTATTACGCAATTATATTACATATACATAATTATTACAACAGTACCTAAAAAATAATTTAGATGTGACTGTCATGTAAATGTGGCCGATATAATAACTCTGAAAATCTATTGCTTTCATAGCTTAAAAATTATAATTATGATGTCTTTTACGGACTAATTTCCTTTTAGTATAGTTTATGAATGATAATCTTACGCAAATTCCACAATTATGCTTCATTTCCAAAAATGTAGTTAAAATTTTTTCACATGATTGTTTTCCTCATTTATGAAATAAATTAAATTCAAATATGGATAAAAATAAATATATTAGCAATTGAGTTAAAATATTTGTGAAACTCTTCTTATTATTATATTCAAAAAAGTTGAATTGGTGTAACATTATTTTCAAATCATCTGACATAAATCCTTAAATATGGGTTGAAAGTAACCGAACGAATTCTAAACAAATGTGTAATCAATGGATGCAGGAAGAAAATAACAAATAGAACTGATAACTATACCATTTTGTGGTATCACTAAATACGATGAGAAGCGTATTGTACGCGTTGTAGTAAAGTTCAGTTCTACTGAATCGACAAACATATTACAAAGATTTAGTCCGTTCCACAACAATATGTGTCGAATCGAACTATACGTTATTGACTGCTACACAATGACATGTCTGTATGGCGTCCTTCTTTGATTACTTTTGAATCTAAACCACATTTTTTTGCTCTTGCAATATGTAATAAATATTGAAAATAGGATTCGTATTTATATGACTTTGTGTAGATAGAGTAAATATGAATTTGCATATAGCACTATAACAATCAGATCAAAAATACTGTTCAATGTAGAGCAAATTTCGTACACTGTTCATTTGTTCTCTGGAATAACTTGGAGGTGTGTTAATGGTATATATATATATATATATATATATATATATTACTTTTAATTACAATTTTTATACGAAGTACGACAATATCTATTGGTTAATTTTTTTATTTATTTTTCATTTAATTATCTTTTGATTTACTTATATATATATAAAATGTCATGTCATTTGAATTAGTAGTTTTTTATAGTTGTTTTGGAAATTCAAATTTAATTATTATAATACTGTGTTTGCTACTTAAGTGGTATAGAATGATGTAATACTAGGTAATAATAGTACAAATTCTTTACGCTATTGTTCTATGGGAAGAATAGGCAGTGAATAATAATGCTAAATACTATTAAATACATTTTCATGAAATTTGTCTTTGAGATTAATAAATAAAACTTAAAAAATTATTTAATCAAATTTTAATGAAAAGCAATTGAAATAATTCATTTGAAAAAAAGAAAACATTTTGAACTATGGAACTCTAACAATGAGTTTAATTAAAATTTACAGAACAAATGAAATTATCAGAAAAAATTAAAACTATTTGTCATCCAGAAATATTACCAATGTATACACTGATGACAAAATAATACGAACACCGGTGATAACATACATTGTCTCCTGTATCAAATAGTATCAAAACACTCATGCTATTTGATACAGAAGTCCATTATCAAGCATGTCTAAAAGAATATACAAGAATATATATTAATGTTTCTATAATTATTTTAGGAATTATATGTCCTCATATTCTGATCTGCGAGAAAATGCAGTATCAGATCTGAGTGATTTTGAACGAGCTATGATTATCAAAACCATTGGAGATTCTGTGAAAAATATTGTAAATGTCGTTGCGTCGTCAAGACCGAGAAAGAAGCATGGTATCAACTGTATAATAGCTTTCGTAAAAGATAGAAAGATAACATCAAAAATATTAGCGTTAGAAAGACTAAGATCTTTTGGAGGCAGTTTATGAACATAGCATGTCGAAAGTGCTTTTTGGAGCATAAAATTCTTGGATTAATCCATAGCCTTTGTTCATCAACAGGAAATGGGTGTTACACTACTGCCTTCTGAATACACGTCTGTAAGGATTGATGTTTAGGTGCATTTCGAGCTATTTCTCGTGAAACAATAATTTTTGGCCCATTTTCTATGAAAAGCTTTTTTCAAAGACAATTTACACATAGTTATAAATATGCCTCACAAGGGCCCTCTGTTATTAGATTGTTCACGATGCGGTATTCAAACATCCGTTGATTACACTAACGTCTGACATTAATAAACTTCTCCATCAACTGACTTTACTTGATTTTACAAAGGAAACTGCATGCTGTGGCCATTTTAAAAATTTGGGGATAAAATGCAATGGTTGCAAATGACGCCAATGGGCCAATGGGCATCAACTACATTGCAGTGAAACTGTAGCTCACAGCAATATAGTTGATGAATCCTCATTCATTATCTTTAGGATCAACCGGTAGGTTTATATACAGACTACATGGTGATATTTTTTTATTCCTTCCTTCCTGCTGCTGATTGCGAAACACTGTTGCTATGGATTGCAGTAACTTAATACGGTCTTTCATCTTATTTATTTGGCAAGGATGATATCATCATTATTGGAATATTCTTAAGGATAAACTCCACCCATTTGTCTGAGTTATCATTTCAGGAGAACGAATACTTTTTCACTATGCATTCTCTATTCAGAGGCAGTAGTGGCCTGGTTAGTCAGGGCGTCGTTTTTATTGTCGGAGGGTAGTGAGTTCTAATCCTGACTTAACCAAAGAGCCATCATGTTCACTAGAGGCGGCTGGGGCAGTTTAAATATTCGTTATCACAATGTCCTCCAAGTTAAATGATACCTCTGGAGGTTGCAAGTCAAGTATTCTTCTGCTTGATGCTGCTTCTTAATTACGAAGACTACCACCCGGCTGCTTCCATCTAATTTGCTAATGGTAGAACCCAACCCACATAGAATCAGGTGTAGGGAAGCATTATGGTGTTTATCATAATGCTTTCTAATTAAGCATTATGGTACCAATTTAACATATAATTATAAGGAATATTTCTAGATATATTTTGAACCCAAACTCCTATCTTGATTTCCATTCTCGGAGACACTTCTTATATCGGAAATCTTTCTAAGTGAGAAAGAGCTACAAACCCATCTAGCTGTTGCCCATAGCTTTTATACTTCCATTCTACATTACATTAAAACTTTGAATCGATTAAATATGGTCTCCATTAAATATGGTCTTTATTATATTTAATGGAGATAATCATCGATTAAATATGGTCTTTATTAGTGAGAAGTTTATTTCACAAAGGTGCTTATATTATTTTGTCATTCATGTGCCTAACAATAAAATTAGAAGTCATATCACAAAATCAAATTAATATTAAGTGTATTATAGTTTAGAATTTATTTTTTGATTTATCTTATAATTTAAGTTTATGCAGCCTACAGTTGGTCATAAAGCTGTGGTGAATATTCCTCATAGTTTCAAAGTTTAAATATTATGAATATTGATTTTATAAATTTAAATTTACGAAATTGATTTTTAGTATAAGCTTTTATTTATATGTATTTTTTAAACAACTATATATTTCACCTAAAAGTTTTAGTAAGTATATGAAATAAATAAATAAGATGGAATATCTTTTGTTAAAATACTGTTTTATTTTGGTTTATACAAAAATAATTCATTGAAACACAACAACAGTATTTGTATTCTATGTATACAAAAGCAAATACAGTCCTAAATGTTTATATAAATATTTAAAATAAAGCATATATACCTCAAAAAAAAACTACAAGAAAAACTGAATAAGAAATGTATTTTCCTTCTCACTTCAATGGATTCCAGCGAATGTAGAAAATAATGGGAAGAAATATTGCAGTTTTCAAATCACATGAAAGTGCTGAGAAAAATCACACGAGCAGACGTTTTTAAGCCTAGACATTCAAATTCTCGAGACGTTATGTCAAGTTATAAGTCAAATGTCGAAATGCTTTCGTATTTTATTCAAATTCTATCTCGCCCGTCACCGTGAGTTTCCCCAATACTTCCTTTATTTTATTCATTGAATATTCAAGAAAAAATTGTAAGGATTCTTTTATTTCAGTTTTAGACTGAAAAATAATATTATAGAGAAAGAAAGATAACATGAATTTATTAAAGTATACATTCACTCCTTATTTATATCAGGATTACAAAAATGGAATATTTTTATGATAAGATTATATTGATTGCTGCTTTTTATACGTATTTTATTTATGTTATTCAAATTAAATGGAAATTAAATACTTTTTCTTTTTACCATAAACAATTAAAATTATGTAATATAATTTGATATAAAAATTTTATGAAATATTGTTACATATAAATAGTTACATAAGTATTTTCTTAAAATAATAATATTATTTTTCAAACAATTTCGAAAATTATATGCCAGTTTATTGCACATACCGAAAATGAAACGTAGAAAGTTTATTTAATTTAAAAAGAGGTAAAACAGTTTGGAAAATGAGTTCAAAAGTAAATAAGTTTAATTTGATACAGTAAATTAATGAATTAAATTAACGGAACTGATTGGTAGTGAGCCTGCATACTGTATTAATTTATAAAATGTAAACCATTTCATTATATTATCGAAAATAAATAACACATAAAGCAGACAGCATAGCCTAGTCGAGGAACATCGCTCTTTGTAGAAATGGCTCTCGTTTTCGATACCAGATACAGTTGAACAGTGAGAAAGGGATATTGTCCTTGTGCTTTCTGCGTGCATGTTTCTTGAGATCAGTTTTTGATAGTTTTCCTGGTTTTCTGCCTTGAAATATGTGTGAGTGTATCCCAATATCTATGGAAAGTTATTGCATTGTAATTAGCCTAACAATAATCTTCCATTATTAGGCTGTCCACTTCGCAGTGTCAAATAAATCCAATATAGCTATGTTATACAAATGGGTAGTCAAGCTTTAAATAAACACACCTTTGGTCTGACCTGTTATATATTTGATTACGTTTAATAAATCACTTGCATGATTTTTTCTGGAAATAAAAAGCTTATTTTGATTTACTTTAGATGGTTCATTTATTTTGAAATCTTTCAAAAATGTTTAAATTTCTGTATATAATTAAACTAAATTTCTATATTCTTCTGATTAAAGTTGATTTTCATTTTTTTTCAAAATTTCTTTTAACCTCTTAAGATCTAAAGATTATAATTACATTTGGTCCCAATCCTACACACATAAATTTTGTTACTATTTATAATACACTTCATTTTCAGTTTTAGAATGTAGTTGATGAACTAGATTTTCTAAAGGATAATATGTTATAAAACATTACAATATTCAGATAATTTAAATGAACTGTATATAATTAACTTGATGATTATATTGATGAATGATAATGTATATGATTAACTTGATGAAAATTTGAAATTTAAAGTTTAAAATTTTCGAAAACAATTTCATATAGAGAGATATTTTTATTTATATGTTTGCTTATTATTTTTGATATTGGGCTTAATTTAAATTATCAATTAATTTATCTAATGAAAATAAGATAACATTAAAATTCCTAACTACTATGTATTATACTAAAAGTTGTGAGATTTCCAGAATGTATTAAAAATTTAAGCAAAACTGGTAGTATTTATTTGAAACTCAAAGAATTGTTAAAACATTTTTAAAGTATTTTATAGAATTAATCCCTACTCAAGTGACAGACTCTTATGATGATGACTTGTTATGTATTAAAAAAATATAATCGAAGAATTTTAAGAAAAAAAATTCTAATTTCTTTTAAAAAGAATAATTTATTTATTTATTTATTTATTGTCTTTAAAATAACTTGGATGTGAAGATTTCAAAATAATACTTATATATATTTTTTATGCATATAAAATCAAATTAAACTAACTTTTAATTATATCAACTCTTTGGATATAATTTCAAAGAGGTATAAGGATTTTTATTAAATATATTAACAAAAAAAGTCGGATAAATTGTATAATTTAGAATAGCTTTGGTACTGACTTAATATAATTTTTACGAAATGAATTTTCTACTAACGTTTGAAATTCAAACAGTAAAATATTGTATGACCATTGACAATTTCAAATCAAAGTTAAAATTAATCTTTTTTTGTGTTCCAATAGAAGATTTTATGTTTCGTAGGATGGCATATGTTTGAAGTTTAAATGTTTGTTAATCAACCTTTTAGAAAACAAAAGAAATTATCCGGAAAATTCTTCAGCATTCTTTCATTGATCTTTTTTACTCCAAAATCTGTGAACGTTTATGTCTTTTTTTTTCATTATTTTACTTTGACCCTAGAGGACTCAAAATTACTCTCAGTTGTTGAATATTAGTTTGCAATAATTAAAAAGTTATTATGAGAACAAATAGGGAGAGGGAGGTCAATTACATCTTATTATGGGCATTTCTGTGTTTATATTTAATAAATTAATTTAACTTATTTCTAAATAGAAAATACATTTTAAATTCTTTATTTTAAAAAGTATAATTAATTTCTTAAAAATATCTTTGAAGCAACCCTGGGAAATGATGAAATGTAATATGATTCAGTTTAAATTAAGACAAAGTTTTGATAAAATTTTTTTTCATGTTAAAATAATTATTAAAACTTTACAGACATTGCTTATATCATTTTAAAATACTAAGTGAAGAAAATAGCAAATAACCCTATGTAACAAATTATAAAGAAATGTATTAACGTTATTGAATATATTCCTTCTAGGAATTAGCAAATAATTTAAGCCAATTTTCTCCTTTACATATCATCTTAATTAGAATGGAGCTACTCTTGAATGACTTGAGAAATAAGGCAGTCCCTCGCTTTGAGAGCTGTAAAATATCCCTCACAATGTGGAGCTGCGCTTTGTAATGCATGTCCGATTCCAAGATACATCTCGTCAAATTTCTCTTGAGCATTCGGTTGTCATGGAGACGGAGTTTGCGGATAGGATATGTTATTTCCGCTCTTGGGTGTGCTATTAGTTTCCTATTCCTGAATATCATATGTAGTATCCTGAATATTCGTTAATGCATGAAATTTTAACCCCAAGTGTCCGAATTCAGAGTTACAAATTATTGTGTTCAGACAGATAAGGCAACCCAAGACCTGCACTTCTCAACGTGCTTTGCCAACTCCGAGAGATGAACAAAGTTACATTTTCTGTTTCGCAACTTCCCTTTAAAGGAAGATGTTCTCGATAAAATGGAATTGGAAAGTCACACATTAATTCTGGTCGCATTCTCTTTGAAATATGATATAATGAGTGTGGCTCTATGTAATATTATTCTGGTATATCAATTGGGAATTAAGTTTTAAGAATGGCATTAAATTTAAATTCATTATCTTGTTATTTAGTTTATGATCACAATCAATTCCATCTGTCTCTTGTATTAATATCATATTTTGCTCTAGTAGAAATATATATTGAAAGCGCTTATTATCTTTGAAAATGATAATATTTTTCGATAACAGGAAATAGTTGTTAAATATTTTCCTATGCTAGCTTATAAAATTGTATATAAAGAATAAATTCCTAAGCTAAGTTTCTTTCAATCATAGATAATTTTCTTTGTTGTTAAGTTAAATATATGTTACTATAATTGTAGCAGGGGTGGGTTGTATTTATTTGGTTCCTTAGATAATGAAAAAAATATTTGGCAATATTTTCAGAGAAAAATCCCTTTAATGTTTTTCGTTAAAAACTCCTTTATATACTTAATTTTATTTCCTTTGTTCAGTGGGAAAATAATAAAAATTTAATTATTAAAAGTATTAATAATTAAAAATATTTTTAAATCTTTGAAAAAAATCTTTAAATATTTTCAGTTTACACAAAGTGTCATATTACGCAAAGAGAATGGATCTAAGAGAATATGGATCTAAGTAATGTACAATATTGTGCGTATGGTTTTAGCATCTGCATTAAGTCTATATAAAGTAGTGACTCTAAGCTTCTGTATTTTCTCTTCAGAGAAAACTATCTACAGTATATGATGTAACATTATATTTAATTTGCAATAAAAGCATACAAATATTAGATTGAATTTCTTTAACTCTTTTCAGTATTTGCTAAATATCTGAAATCTATTAGAAGACTTGTAACATTCATTGTTGACTTTTTGAACATCTTTTTCTAAACAGTAATATATTTTTGTATGAAAAAAACTTGGGAAATACCCAAACAATAATCATTGAATATTTGCATGATTGAAAGAGAAACAAAACCGTTTTCCGTTGTTCATCAGTGGCTAGGATTAAATGTGAGATTTTCCTCCTCAAGATACCCTGTTTTATTACAAAGCTTTAGTTAGATATGTATTATGTCTTTCGACATGGAGTGAACGTAAGTCCAATTTACTATAAATAACTGAAATTTAAATGTTTATTCCTGATTACTTCAAAAGAAATTGAGAATTTTAATATTATTTGCTCATGAAATGTTTATAATTTCACTATTTATGTAAATTAATATCCCTACAGTAGTACTATGATTATGTCTACATTCGTGCTAATCCCGAGTGACTTGGAATGCCACAGATTGGCAGAATGTGGTGTTTAGAGATGAATCACGGTTTGTTTGGAGACAGATGATAAAAGATTACGAGTGTTTACGTGCCCTGGTGAATGGCACACTTCCACCCAAACTGTAGAGCAACACATTCCCTGGACAGCAGGCATAATGGTCTGAAGGCTCATAGCTTATGATAGTCTGTCCATATGCTATGATGGACTTACTGACTTGTGACACTTTGTCTTATTTTGGTAAAGTGAACCTTAACGGGACAGCATTATGTTGATGACATTTTTCAACCCGAGACATTTCCTAAATGGTCTTTCAGGGGCAATTTTCAAGCAAGGTAATGCTCGTTTTCTTACAGATCGAGTTGGTCAAGACTTCCTACGTTATTTTCAGACTTCTCCATGGTATGTTCTCCTGCTTCCTGGCTATGTTTGGGAAAAACTGAAATGCTAACTGCCCAAGTTTCATTCTGTACACGATTTAGAGGTGGCTGTTCAAGATTTGTGGTACATCTATCTCAGGATAACATCAGACGTCTAATCAACTCGATTCCAGACCGTGTGGCAGCTTATACTGCAGAAAGAGGCAGTCCGATGTGCCATTGAGGTTGCACTGTATTTTTTTAACTGTACACACGGTAATTGTCTTTAATTTAGAATGAAGTGAATCTCATATCTGCATCATTATGTGTATTTAATTTAATTTCAATCCCAGGATTCCCTTCTTGATGCACTAATTTCAATGTTCCTGAGTATAAATTAAAAGAATGATAAAAATGGATGATCTCAAGGTGAAAATGGAAAGCTAAATGACATAATTTTACTTTCTTCTGTATTCATTTTTGCAACATATTGATTTGTATATTCTGCAAATATGCACTTCTAGAATTATACAAAGCAAGTGATAAATTCAAAAATAATAATGCATCATAAGTTATTAAACTCTACTCTAGAATGCTACTTTATCTGGATACTTCTATTGATTTTCAAACGTGATGTTATTACTGTGTGCTTTATCATCTTGAGTTAGTTTTGATGTAGAAAAATACTTTTCTTCATACTTCATAAATTTTCTGAAAGAGTATTCTTTACAACATAATTGTGCATTTCATAGTTTACATTTAATATTTCATTTAAATAATAAAAATTTAACTATGAAAACAATGAGTAGTTTATTTTCCTAGGTAATATAATTTTTATTGAAAATTTTACTTAGAAAAAATGATATAATAATAATAGAAAATGTTTATATGTAAGTTTTACGTATATATTTCAATTTAAATATTGAATTGTTTACTAAATAGTTAAACGCCATTCGCTCCAATTAATTATTATCATATTTATTTTCTAAGAAAATATCATCGAATATACTTAAAGTGATATAATTAACAAGTTAGGAAAAATACCACACTGTGTGAAAAACATTTATTTTTAAATCTTTTTAGAAATCAGGTATAATACAAAAATGCTTTACATATAAATACTGTGAATGCAAATAAGTATTTTTATAATTTTGTGTAAAATTTCCATTTTTTTGTTTGAAAATGAGAAAATCAGTTTACAGTCAAGGATTATGTTTAATATGCACATTTTGAAGTAGATTTTGCTAATAATAAAGACGAAACTCGTTTTTAATTTAAAGTATAAAACTTATTTTTAATAGGAATGAATATTTTAAAATTTATAACACATTATGAAACCCATGAATAAAATAAAGATTTTTCAATTTGTTGCTCCCTAAAAACTCATTTCACATACTTTTAGAAAGCTCTTTTATGAATTATGTACTTTATAATAACAAAAAATATTTAATTTTATTAAATTTATAATCTAATTTATGTAAATGTTCTAATTTTAAAGTCATGTTCTTTTATTCAAAGTTTTCAGTTGATGCTGAACAATTCTAATAAAGTAAGTCTAAAGCAAAAAAAACTAAGCCCTCATAAAATTATTTAAATAACCTGCAATAAATGACTACTTTCACAAAATCGGAGTGTTTTCAACTAACAATGTTCATTTTACCCTACTGATGTATGAAATTTGACATTCCACGCAATTTCGGCATGTCAAATTAATGTCACTTACTGTATGTAGTCAAGAAGTACATACAATGAATCAATGCTTTAGTTGCGAGGTTACACACATCTTTCTAGATACAGTCCTGCAAACTTAGGAGGGATTGAATAATTCATGATGGCATTATATCAAGGAAAACGGGGAGCATATTTATACATTGGGATATTTTGCACGTCTAAGTAGTATGCGAAACACCTATCAGTTGCTGTATATTTATTTTGAAGTTAGTTCCAAACTGTAAGCTTTTGATTTTTTAACTAAAGTTCACTTTTTTTTACCAAATTTAAGAAATATTGACGCTACTACTTATTTATTTTTCAAGAACTTAAGGAATATTTTACTCTATTATTTTTGTGTGTTATAGTTTAAAAATCATTCCCTAAAATTTATGTATATTCAAAGATCATTAGTATTTGTTAATATATTAGAAGATATTATACATATACATATTATACATATTTTGGTTAATTTTTTTTATTTGTTTTTAAGGAAATAGATTTTATTATAAATTATACGATAGAATATACTGAGTTGTTTCTTTTCTTAATCTTTTAAATGAGCATTTTTTAATGAATTCTAGATTGAATTTTCAGAAATTTGTTTTTGAAACTATTTATTTGAATTCTAATAAAGTAAAAATTTAAACAAAGCTTTTGATTTGATCTTGAAAAACAATTATTTAAAAATATTTTATTTTTATATGGCTAAATATACTAATTATTATGTGATTTCTAAGTTTATTACATCAATCACACCGAGTTTGCATAAATATTCTCAAAATAAAAATTTTCATCACCTTAGTATGCACAGCATTTTTAACTTTTTATTTAAATTTACAATAGTTCCCTATTCAATATATGTTGTACATATATTACATTAGTATTTTTATACAATTTTATTATATATTCGTACTT
>JAPDSC010093694.1:54020-67704 GCA_026290005.1 Latrodectus geometricus | reverse complement strand
ACGTGAGGGTGGCGAACAAAAAAGAACAGAAATGGATGGAAAAGAGGGGGTGGGGTTGCCCGACGAAAACCGTCTCTTTACTAGTGAAATTTTTCTGTTGTTCGAATCAATTTCGGGTCTTGTTAGTTGAAGATGGGAACTTTCTCTTTGACAAATCCAGTGGAGGAAATGGCTTGTCATTTTTTTGTTCATTTTTTCTTCTTGGACATGTCCAGATAAAGGGATAGATCTCACTAAAAGGGGAGGTTTTTAACAGCTTTGTTTTGGAAAAACAGTTCTAAATCCTCCGATTAAGTGAAATAAAAAACATGAGGGGCATTTTCTAATAATATAAATAGCATATTAATTAAAATTTTGTTTTATTTTTCATTATTCATTGCAAAATGTGTCTAAAAATAACACTTTTCTTATAAACAGAAACTGTATGTGTATAATAATTTCCAAATTTATTGTTCGTATTAGTGTTCATTTTCAAAAAATATTATAAGAGGTTACTTTATACATAAAATATTTATTTAACTTATTCTAAGTTTAGTTTTGCATAATATAACAAATTTTTAAGTAAATAAATTATGTTACCCTGCTTTATGGAGTACGAATAACTAAATAACATAGTTATACTAATTATTTGTATTGTATTTCTATAATGAGACATTTCAAATTTCAGATGCTATGAATTTTCAAATTTAAAATATCTAATGTATTTTAAAAATTCAAAATAGTTTCAAGCAAATCGGGAAAATTTACTTTATGTTTCAAAAGTATGACATAAGTTTTTAAAAGTAAAATAATTTTTGTATGTAAATTTAGCATCTTATTCAGTTTATTGATTCTAATCATTTTTCAGATAGTTCTTTAAATACGCTCGTTCTATAAACTCACATTTCTGAAATATGTCTGCTAATATTATTTTTCTCTTATCAACAACATTTGAATAAATATTTAATAGCAGCAAAATAATTTTAGAAATATTTTATGGATATTATTACATGAGAGTGGAATTTTTTTAAAAAATTTGCAGAACGGGAAATCTTTTAACATAGACTTCGACAAAGTCAGATATAATTTATTTTTATAAATTTCACAAAACGGGAATTTATATTGTAAATTAATATAAAAATTTTAGTCAGAAAATAATTAAAAATTCCTTAACTGAAAATATATTATATTTTTTGATCAATATTATTATGGTATTAAAAGCACAACATTTTTAAAAAGGTTTGTAATTTATTCCCAGTGTTTCCTTTTATCATTATAACCTGTCATTTTATACATCTACCCAGGAACATTTTGTGTGTACAAAACTTCATATATGAGAATATTGAATTAATAATCTGAAAAATTCATCTTTTTCTTAAGACTATATTCAGTACTACTATATAATAGTTAAAACCATTTTATATATAATAAAGGATGCAGCAAGCTTACTTATTTATTTCGTATTCCAGTAACACAAAAATATTCTATTTTTTTTTTCATTTATTTTTTGCATACAAAATCTACATATTTAAAGCTTTAGTTTAAACAGTATAAAATACCATATCAGAGGCAAGTGACACGTATTATTATTGATATACTGGGTGAACCGAGTTCTGATGTTTTTCATCACTTTCTCCAGAATATTGGTAAGTATATTGGCCTTATTTCCTTGAATAGCTCCTTCTATATCTTTGAAAGTTTGTGTGCAATAAGTAAAGAAACTTGACACTAAATATCCCCACAAAAAGAAATTACATGTAACCAAACCAAGAAAATGCCCTTGACACTCTAAATTGCCTCTCATTGAAATGATGAGGTAGGCAAATGATTTCGTATCACAGCCATTGATCCCTTGATTCCCTATTTCTTTCCCTTGCTGACACCATATTTCTCCTAAGGGTGTTTCATCAAATAGTGGTAAAAAAAAAAAAAATTCCAGACCTGTTTACATGTTCCAGCATGAAATGACTGCTAGTCTGTTCATTTTCCTCGGAAAACCATGGTCAAACTCTTCTTTTCTGCATAGAACCTGTTTTCCCAAACATTGTCACCAATAAAAGAATATATTTCCGGTCAGGAATAGGTCACAAAGGTACAATATTGAATTTCGGAAAGCACGCTAGGTTCATATGCTCGAGCTACTGTTCGGAAAAAAAGACTTCCACACCAAGTGCACGGTGTTCATTATTCCGACCCATGATATCGTCTTAACCACACTGTCACAGAGCTTTATAAACTTCTTCTTCTCTGACTATGCACCTCATTATTTTTACTACTTTTTGTGTTATTGAAATTCGAAATAAGGAAATTAGCTTGCTGCACTCTGTATTTAACAAAAAAATAAAGAAAAAATTTTTTTCAAGTCAGAAGAAAATTTTTGCAATTATTTTTATTAAATAGTATAAAATAGTATTGATTATCATTCAATTCTATTATATTTACATAATTATTACAAAAGTACTTAAAAAAATAATTTAGGTGTGACTGTTATGTAAATGTGGCCGATATAATAATTAAATATCTATTGCTTGCATTGCTTAAAAATTATAATTATGATGTCTTTTACGAATTAATTTCCTTTTAATATAGTTTATGAACGACAATCTTTCGTAAATTCCGCTTCATTTCTAAAAATTTAGTTAAAAACTTTATTCGTATGATTGTTTTCTCCATTTATGAAACAAATTAAATTCAAATATAGATAAAAGTTAATATATTAGTAATTGAGTTAAAATGTTTGTAAAACTCTTTTTATTTTCATATTCAAAAACCTTGAATTGCCATAAAACTGTTTTCAAATCATCTGACATTTAGTATTTAAATATGTAGGTCAAACCTAACCACACAAATTCTAAGCTAATGAGTAACCAATGGACGCAATAAGAAAATAACAAATAGAACTGCTAACAATACCATTTTGTGGTATTACTAAATACGATGAGAAGCGTATTGTACACGTTGTAGTGAAGTTCAGTTCTGCTGAATCGACAAACAAATTACAAAGAATTTGTTCCACAACAATATGTGTCCAGTCGAACTATACGCTGCTGAATGCTACATAATGACAGGCATGTCTTTATGGCGCCTTTCTTTGATTACATTTGACTCTAAACCACATTTGTTTGCTCTTGCAATATGTAATAAATATTGAAAATAGGGTTCGTATTTATATGATATTGTGTAGATAGAGTAAATTTGAATTTGCATGTAGCCCTATAACAATCAGATCAAAGTTACTATACATTGTAGAGCAAATTTCGTACACTGCTCATTTGTTCTCTGGAATAGCTTGGAGGTGTGTTAATGGTACATATATATATATTACTTTTAATTGCAATTTTTATACGAAGTACGACAATATCTATTGGCTAATTTTTTTATTTATTTTTCATTTAATTATCTATTGATTTACTTATATATAGATAAAATGGCATGTCATTTGAACTAGTAGTTTTTTATACTTGTTTTGGAAATTCAAATTTAATTATTATAACACTGTGTTTGCTACTTAAGTGGTACAGAATGATTTAGTACTAGGTAATAATAGTCAAAATTCTTTAAGCTATTGTTCTCTGGGAAGAATAGGCAGTGCGTAATAATGCTAAATACTATTAAATATATTTTTATGAAATTTGTCTTTGAGATTAATAAATAAAACTTAAAAAATAATTTAATCAAATTTTAATGAAAAATAATTAAAATTATTCATTTGAATAAAAGAAAACACACACAGTTTGAATTATAAAAAGTTAATAATGAATTTAAATAAAATTTCCACAGAATAAACAAAATTATAAGAAAAAACTAAAACTATTTGTCATCCAGGAATATCACCAATGTATACAGTGATGACAAAATAATACGAATACCAGCGATAACACGCATTGTCTCCTATATCAAATAGTAGCAAAACACTCATGCTATTTGATACGGAAGTCCATTATCAAGCATGTTTAAAAGAATATATAAGAATATATATTAATGTTTCTATAATTATTTTAGGAATTATATGTCCTCATATTCTGATCTGCGAGAAAATGCAGAATCAGATCTGTGTGATTTCGAACGAGCTATGATTATCGGAACTATTGGAGATTCTGTGAAAAATATTGTAAATGTCGTTGCGTCGTTAAGACAGAGAAAGAAGCATGGTATCAACTGTATAATAGCTTTCGTAAAAGATAGAAAGAGGACATCGAAAATATTAGCATTAGAAAGACTAAGATATTTATTGGAGGCAGTTGATGAACATAGCATGTCGAAAGGGCTTTTCGGAGCATAAAATTCTCGGATTAATCATAGCCTTTGTTCATCAACAGGAAATGGGTGTTACACTACTGCATTCTGCATGCATGTCTGTAAGGATGGGTGTTGGGTGCATTTCGAGCTATTTCTCATGAAACAATTAAATTTGGCCCATTTTCTATGAAAAGTATTTTTCAAAGACAATTTACACATAGTTATAAATATGCCTCATAAGGGCCCTCTGTCGTTAGATTGTTAACGATGCGGTATTCAAACATCCATTGATTACACTAACGTCTGACATTAATAAACTTCTCCATCAACTGACTTTACTTGATCTTCCAAAGAAAACTGCATCTGTGGTAGAGAGGCTATTTTAAAAATTTGGTGATAAAATGATATTGTTGCAAATGACCAATGGGGAGAAATCAGTGAAACTGTAGCTCGCAGCAGTGTTATATATGAATCCACATTCACTATCTTTAGGATCAACAGGCAGGTTTATATATAGAGTACATGCCTATATCTTTTTATTCCTTCCTTCCTGCTGCTGACGACTGTGAAACGATATTGCTATGTACTGCAGTAATTTAATACGATCTTATTATATTTATTTATCTGGAAAGGAAGATATCATCCGATTATTATTGGAATATTATTAGCAATAAATTCCACTCGTTTGTCTGGATTGTCATCTCAGGAAAACAAACGTTTTTTCACTATACACTATCTATTCAGAGGTCACAGTAGCCCGGTGAGTAAAGGCGTATAACTACCTTATTGGAAGGTAGTGAGTTCGAATCCTAACTTAACCAAAGATCCATCATGTTTACTAGACGACTGGGCATGTTCGTGGTCACAATGTCCTTCCAGCTAAAGGATACCTCTGGTGGTGGCAGGTCAAGTATTGTTTAACATAATGCTTTTTAATTAAGCATTATGGTACCAATTTAACATATAATTTTACTGAAAACTTCTAGATATATTTTGAACCCAAACTCCTATCTTGATTACCATTCTCAGAGACATCTCTTAAATCGGAAATCTTTCTAAGTGAAAAAGAGCTACAAACCCATCTAGCTGTTGCTCATAGCTTTTATACTTCTTTTCTATATTACGTTAAAATTTTGAATCGATTAAATATGGTCTCCAGTTTTTATTAGTAAGAAGCGTATTTCACAAAGGTGCTTGTATTATTTTGTCATTTATGCATCACAGTAAAGTTAGAAGTCATATCACAAAATCAAATTAATATTAAGTTCATTCTAGTTTAGAATTTGTTTTCTGATTTATTTTATCATTTAATTTTATGCAGCCTACCGTTGGTCATAAAGCTGTGGTGAATATTTCTCATAATTTCAAAGCTTAAATAATATGAATAATGATTTTATATATTTAAATTTACAAAATTGATTTTTAATATTAGCTTTTATATGTATTTTTTACACAACTATATACATTTCAACTAAAAACATATTTCAACAAATAAGTATATGAAATAAATAAATGTGTTGGAATATCTTTTGTTAAAATATTGTTTTACTTTTATTTATACAAAAATAATTCATTGAATCACAACAACAGTATTTGTATCCTATGTATACAAAAGTAAATACAGTCCTAAATGTTTATATAAATATTTAAAATAAAGCATATATACCCCAAAAAAAACTACAAGAAAAACTGAATAAGAAATGTATTTTCCTTCTCACTTCAATGGATTCCAGCGAATGTAGAAAATAATGGGAAGAAATATTGCAGTTTTCAAATCACATGAAAGTGCTGAGAAAAATCACACGAGCAGACGTTTTTAAGCCTAGACATTCAAATTCTCGAGACGTTATGTCAAGTTATAAGTCAAATGTCGAAATGCTTTCGTATTTTATTCAAATTCTATCTCGCCCGTCACCGTGAGTTTCCCCAATACTTCCTTTATTTTATTCATTGAATATTCAAGAAAAAATTGTAAGGATTCTTTTATTTCAGTTTTAGACTGAAAAATAATATTATAGAGAAAGAAAGATAACATGAATTTATTAAAGTATACATTCACTCCTTATTTATATCAGGATTACAAAAATGGAATATTTTTATGATAAGATTATATTGGTTGCTGCTTTTTATACGTATTTTATTTATGTTATTCAAATTAAATGGAAATTAAATACTTTTTCTTTTTACTATAAACAATTAAAATTATATAATATAATTTGATATAAAAATTTTATGAAATATTGTTACATATAAATAGTTACATAATAAGTTACATAAGTATTTTCTTAAAATAATAATATTATTTTTCAAAGAATTTCGAAAATTATATGCAGTTTATTGCAAATACCGAAAATGAAACGTAGAAAGTTTATTTAATTTAAAAAGATGTAAAACAGTTTGGAAAATGAGTTCAAAAGTAAATAAGTTTAATTTGATACAGTAAATTAGTGAATTAAATTAACGGAACTGAGTGGTAGTGAGCCTGCATACTGTATTAATTTATAAAATGTAAACCATTTCATTATATTATCGAAAATAAATAACACATAAAGCAGACACCGTAGCCTTTGTACATCACCGTAGCCAGGAACATCGCTCTTTGTAGAAATAGCTCTCGTTTTCGATACCAGATACAATCGAACAGTGAGAAATGGATGTTGTCCTTGTGCTTTCTGCGTGCATGTTTCTTGAGATCTGTTTTTGATAGTTTTCCACGTTTTCTCTCTTGAAATATGTGTGATTATATCCTTATATCTATGGAAAGTTATTGCATTGTGGTTAGCCTAACAATGGTCTTTCATTATTAGGCTGTCCACTTCGCAGTGTAAAATAAATCCAACATAGCTATATTATACAAATGGGTAATCAAGCTTTAAATAAACACACTTTTGGTCTGATCTGTTATATATTTGATTACGTTTAATAAATCACTTGTATGATTTTTTCTGGCAATAAATAGTTTATTTTTGATTCGCTTTAGATAGTTCATTTATTTTGACGTCTTTCAAAAATATTTAAATTTCTGTACATAATTAAACTAAATTTCTATATTATTCTGATTTAGGTTGATTTTTATTTCTCTTCAAAATTCCTTTTAGCCTCTTAAGATCTAAAGATTATAATTACATTTGGTACCAATCCTTCAATCATAAATTTTGTGTTAGTATTTATAATACATTTCATTTTTAGTTTTAGAATGTTGTTGATGAATTAGATTTTCTGAAGGATAATATGTTATAAAACATTACAATACTCAGATCATCTGCATGAACTGTATATGATTAACTAGATAATCATTTGAATATTATTTATACAGCAATGAAATAAAAAAATCAAACTTGAGGGTTTGCAAAATTCATATTTGAAGTTTAAAATTTTCGAAAACAATTTCATATAGAGAGATATTTTTACTTAGATGTTGCTTATTATTTTTGATATTGGGCTTTATTTAAATCATCAATTAATTTATCTAATGAAAATAAGATAACATTGAAATTCCTAACTATTATATATTATACTAAAAGTTGTGATTTCCAGAAAGTATTAAAAATTCAAATAAAACTGGTAATATTTATTTGAAACTCAAAGAATTGTTAAAACATTTTTAAAGTATTTTATAGCATTAATCCATACTCAAGTAACAGACTCTTAATTTGTAAATGTATTAAAAAATATAATCAAAGAATTTTAAGAGAAAGAAAATGCTAATTCTTTTAAAAAGAATTAATTTTATTTTTTTGTCTTTAAAAGAACTTGGATGTGAAAATTTCAAAATAATTCTTATACATATATTTTATGCTTATAATATCAAATTAAATTAACTTTTCAACTACATTAACTCTTTGGATATAGTTTTAGAGTGGTATAAGGATTTTTATTAAATATATTAACAAAAAAGTCGGATAAATTGTTTTAATTTAGAATAGAGTTGGTACTGACTTAATATAATTTTTACGAAATGAGTTTTCTACTAACGTTTGAAATTAAAACAATAAAATATAGCATGACCATTAAATAAATTCAAATTAAAGTTCAAATTAATCTTTTTTGGTGTTCATATAGAAGATTTTATGTTTCGTAGGATGGAATATGTTTGAAGTTTATATGTCTGTTAAACAACCTTTTAGAAACAAAAGAAATTATCTGGAAAATTCTTCAGCATTCTTTCGTTGATCTTTTTTGCTACAAAAACTGTGAACGTTTATGTATTTTTTTTTCATTATTTTACTTTGACCCTAGAAGACTCAAAATTACTCTCAGTTGTTGGATATTGGTTTGCTATAATTAAAAATTTATTATGAGAACAAATAGGGAGAGGGAGGTCAATTACATCTTATATGGGCATTTCTGCGTTTATATTTTACAAATTAATTGAATTTATTTCTGAATGAAAAATACATTTTAAATTCTTTAATTTTAAAAAGTAGAATTAATTTATTAAAAATATTTTTGAATTAACCCTGGGAAATGATGAAATGTAATATGATTCAGTTTAAATTAAGACAAAGTTTTGATACAATTTTTTTTTCGTGTTAAAATAATTATTAAAACTTTACAGACATTGCTTATATCATTTTAAAATACTAAGTAAAGAAAATAGCAAATAACCCTATGTAACAAATTATAAAGAAATGTATTAATGTTATTGAATATACTCCTTCTAGGAATTAGCAAATAATTTAAGCCAATTTTCTCCTTTACATATCATCTTAATTAGAATGGAGCTACTCTTGAATGACTTGAGAAATAAGGCAGTCCCTCGCTTTGAGAGCTGTAAAATATCCCTCACAATGTGGAGCTGCGCTTTGTAATGCATGTCCGATTCCAAGATACATCTCGTCAAATTTCTCTTGAGCATTCGGTTGTCATGGAGACGGAGTTTGCGGATAGGATATGTTATTTCCGCTCTTGGGTGTGCTATTAGTTTCCTATTCCTGAATATCATATGTAGTATCCTGAATATTCGTTAATGCATGAAATTTTAACCCCAAGTGTCCGAATTCAGAGTTACAAATTATTGTGTTCAGACAGATAAGGCAACCGAAGACCTGCACTTCTCAACGTGCTTTGCCAACTCCGAGAGATGAACAAAGTTACATTTTCTGTTTCGCAACTTCCCTTTAAAGGAAGATGTTCTCGATAAAATGGAATTGGAAAGTCACACATTAATTCTGGTCGCATTCTCTTTGAAATATGATATAATGAGTGTGGCTGTTTGTAATATTATTCTGGTATATCAATTGGGAATTAAGTTTTAAGAATGGCATTAAATTTAAATTCATTACCTTGTTATTTAGTTTATGATCACAATCAATTCCATCTGTCTCTTGTATTAATATCATATTTTGCTCTAGTAGAAATATATATTGAAAGCACTTATTATCTTTGAAAACGGTAATATTTTTCGATAACAGGAAATAGTTGTTAAATATTATCCTATACTAGCTTGTAAAATTGTATATAAAAAATAAATTCTTAAGCTAAGTTTATTTCAATCATAGATAATTTTCTTTGCTGTTATGTTAAAAATATGTTACCATAATTGTAGTGGGGTGGGTTGTAATTATTTGGTTTTTTTAGATAATGAAAAAAATATTTGGCAATATTTTCAAAGAAAAAATCCCTTCAATGTTTTTTTATAAAAACTGCTTTATGTACTTAATTTAATTTCCTTTGTTCAGTGTAAAAATAATAAAAATTAAATTATTAATTAAAAATACTAATAATTATTTATAAAACTTTAAAAATCTTTAACTACTTTCAGATTACACAAAGCGTTACATTACGCATAAAGAATGGACCTGAGAGAATATTGATTAATCAATGTGCAATATTGTCCGTATGGTTTTGGCATCTGCATTAAGCTTATTTAACGTAGAGACTTTAAATTTCTTTATTTTTTATTTAAAGAAAACTATCTATAGTATATAATGTAATATTATGTTTAATTTGCAAAAACAGCACACAAATATTGCATTGAATTTGTTTAACTCTTCTTAGTAATAGCTGAACATCTGAAATCTATTAGAAGATTTATAACATTCTCATCATTGTTGACTTTTTGAACGTCTTTTTCTAAACAGAAAACAGTATTATATTTTTTATTGGAAAAAAATTTGGGAAATACCCAAACAATAATCTCTGAATATTTGCATGATTAAAACAGAAATAAAACGTTCTTCCGTTGTTCATCAGTGGCTAGGATTAAATGTAAGATTTTCCTCCTCAAAATGCCCTGTTTTATTACAAAGCTTCAGTTTGTTCTGTATTATGTCTTTCGACAAGGAGTAAACGAAAGTCCAATTTACTAAAAATAACTGAAGTTTAAATGTTTATTCCTGATTATTTCAAAAGAAATTGAGAATTTTAATATTATTTCCTCATGAAATGTTTATAATTTCACTATTTATGTAAATTAATATCCATACAGTAGTGCTATGATTATGTCTACAGTGGTGCTAATCCTGAGCGATTTGGAATGCCACAAATTGGCAGAAAGTGGTGTTTTGAGATGAATCCCGGTTCGTTTGGGGACAGATGATAAAATATTACGAATGTTTAGGTACCCTGGTGAACGGTACACTTCCACCCAAATTGTAGCGCCACACATTTCTTTCACAGCAGACATAAGGATCTGGGGGGCATAGCCTATGATAGCCTATCCACGCTAATTGTGGTAAAGTGAACCTAAACGGGCTGGCATTATGTTGATGAAATTTTTTAACACAACGTGGTGGAATCTTTCCTAAATGGTTTTCCAGGGGCATTTTCTAGCAAGATAATGCTCGTTTGCATACAGCTCGAGTTGGTCAAAACTTCCTACATCACATTCAGATTTTCCATGGCTAGCCCGCTTCTTGCACTTGTGCCAGATAGACTATGTTTGGGAACAGCTGAAATGCTTGCTGCCCCAGTTTCATTCTGTATACGATTTAGAGGTATCTGTTCATGATTTGTGGGCACATCTGTCTCGGGATAACATTGGACGTCTAGTCAACTCAATTCCAGACCATGTGGCAGCACATACTGCAGAAAGAGGTAGTCCGATGTGCTATTGAGGTTGCACTGTATTTTTCTAACTGTACACACTGTAATTGTCTTGAAATTAGGATGAAGTGAATCTCACATCTGTATCATTTTGTGTATTATATTTAATTTCAATCCCATGCTCCCTTCTTGTGAGTTATTTTCAATGTTCCTGAGTGTAAGTTAAATAAATGATAAAAATGGATGATCTCAAGATGGAAATGGAAAGCTAAATGACATAATTTTACACTCTTCTCTATTCATTTTTGCAACATATTGTTTTGTATATTCTGCAAATATGCACTTCTAGAATTATACAAAACAATTAATAAATTCGAAAATAATAATGCATCATAAATTATTAAATTCTACTCTAGAATGTTACTTTATCTGGATACTACTATTGATTTTCAAACGTGATATAATTAGTGATTATAATAAGGTGTGTTTTCTCATCTTGAGTTAGTTTTGATGTAGAAAAATACTTTTTTTTTGTATTTCGTTAATTTTCTGAAAGAGTATTCTTTACAACATAATTGTGCATTTCATAGTTTACATTTAATATTTCATTTAAATAATAAATTTTAATTATGAAAACAATAAGTAGTTTATTTTCATAATCAATATAATTTTTATAAAAAAATTTTACTTAAAAAAATGAGAAAGTTTTACTCATACATTTTCATTTAGTTATTTTAAGTAAATTGAATTGTTTACTAACTGGTTAAACGCTATTCATTCCAATTAATTATTATCATATTCTTTTTCTGAGAAAACATAATATCATCGAATAGACTTGAGTGATATAATTAACAAGTTAAGAAAAATACCACACTGTGTGAGAAACATTTAATTTTGAATCTTTTTGGAAACCAGGTACGATGCAGAAAAGATAACTTACATATAATTACTATGAATACAAATAAGTATTTTTATAATTTTGTTTGAAATTCTGATTTTTTTGTTTGAAAATGTGAAAAGCAGTTTACAGTCAAGGATTTATTATTTTTAAGTTAAATATACACATTTTGAAGTAGGTTTTGTAATTAATAAAGATGAAACTCGTTTTTAATTTTGAAATATAAAACTTATTTTTTATAGGAATGAATAGTTTAAAATTTATAATATATTATGAAACCAATGAATAAAATAAAGATTTTTCAATTTGGTGCTCCCTAAAAACTCTTTCTTTTTAGTAAGCTCTTTTATGAATTAAGTACTTTATAACAATATTTAATTTTATTAAATTTATAATCTAATTTATGTAAATGTTCTAATTTCAAAGTCACGTTCTTTTATTCAGATTTTTCAGAAGCTGAATAATTCTAATCTAGTTAGTCTAAAGTAAAAAAACTGAGCCCTCATAAAAATATTCAAATAACCTGCAATAAATGACTACTTTCACAAAATCGGAGTGTTTTCAACTAACAATGTTCATTTTATCCTACTGATGTATAAAATTTGACATTCCACGCAATTTCGGCATGTCAAATTAATGTCACTTACTGTATGTAGTCAAGAAGTATATACAATGAATCAATGCTTTAGTTGCGAGGTTACACACATCTTTCTAGATACAGTTCTGCAAACTTAGGAGGGATTGAATAATTCATGATGGCATTATATCAAGGAAAACGGGGAGCATATTTATACGTTGGGATATTTTGCACGTCGAAGTGGTATGTGAAATACCTATCAGTTGCTGTATATTTATTTTGAAGTTAGTTGCATACTGTAAGTTCTTGATTTTTTTTTTAACTAAAGTTCACTTTTTTTACCAAATTTAAAAAATATTGACGCTACTACTCATTTATTTTTCAAGAACTTTAAGAATACTTTATTCTATTACTTATGTGTATTATAGTTTAAAAATCATGCAAAATTTATGTACATTCAAAGATCATTAGTGTTTGTTAATATATTAGAAGATATTATACATATTTTGCTTAAATTTTTTTAAATTTGTTTTTAAGAAACTAGATTTTATTATAAACTATACTATAGAATATAATGAGTTTTTTCTTTTCTTAGTCTTTTAAATGAACATTTTTTAATAAATTCTAGATTGAATTTTCAGAAATTGGTTTTTGAAACTATTCATTTGAATTCTAATAAAAAAATTTAAACAAAGCTATTGTTTTTATCTTAAAAAACAGCTTTAATTTCATAATTTAAAACTATTATATTTTTATATGGCCAAATATACTAATAATTATGTGATTTCTAAGTTTATTACATCAATTACACCCAGTTTGCATTAAAATTCTCAAAATAAAAGTTTTCATCGCTTTAGTATGCAAACATTTTTCACTTTTTATTTATATATTTTTAATTTATACATATATTACATTAGTATTTTTATACATTTTATCATATATTCCTACTTCGATTTAATATATATACATATATATATATATATATATATATATATATATATATA
>JAPDSC010093694.1:13120-44020 GCA_026290005.1 Latrodectus geometricus | reverse complement strand
AGTTGGAATGAATTCAACTTTGTCACGAATCACGTCAGTTATAATGTCATGAAGTAGGTTATGAATAATGCATTGCTGGGGGTGGGGGGAGGAACGCATTCCAATGAGTTTTAACCGAACGCGCTCCCTGGAAACTCTAAAGACAGTTCTAAAGATGTATGGGTTAACAAAAGGTAGGAGATAATATGTGAAGATATTTGAACGTGCGGAATCTGATAGACATTAGAAAATGCTACCCACAAGGTTTCATTTAACTGAGGTTGGATAAAATGCCATTGGTGAGGAGATGGATAATGAAGTGAATTAAATAAGGGAGGAGTTAAATTATTTCAAAGCATCCAATTTGATTATTTTTAGATGTAAGATGAGATATTTTGCATAAATTAACTAATACCGGAAATATGCATATAATTAACAAACTTTCTTTTGAGAAATGCTTAATAATCTAATGCCAATTTCTATATATTCTGATTCTAATAGAAGAAAAAGTCACTGGTAATTGTTAAATTTTATTGAAATAACCAATAGTGCTAATTAATTAATTATTATTAAATAAACAATAGTGCTGATAATGGTATATATCTCTGTTAAGAATTTGATATTGTATTAAATTAGTATTTTTCTTTCTCATTATTTTTCCCAAGCCTTTCTTTTCTCAATAATTATTAATATAACTTTACATATATTGATTAAATAATTTTTCATTAACATATTATTAAGAAATACTCAATTAATTAATATTTAATAACTAATTAATATTATTGACTAAAATAACATACATACGTCAACAATTTTATTCCTGTTTTACTAATTATTTGAAACTCTTCATCATTTAAGTTAAAAATGAAAAGGTGCAACTATTTTATTATTTTTAGAAATTTTTATATAATAAAACCATTCGATTTGAATTAAAATTACATATTTGATTGAGCTCTTGTTAAGTTCATCCAATTTAACTCTTACATTTATTAAATTTATTATTGTAGTTAATATTTATTTTGTAAAAATATACATGATTTATAACAAACTTTTTCCAAGAAAATTCAATTTTTAGCTTGTCCTTTTATGTAAAGACAAAAATAAATTTAAAATTTTAAAAATGATAAAGGAAAGCTACTTCTAAAAGTACAAAATAAAATCATTCTATTTTAACGGAAGGTATCTAATTTGCCAAAATATATAATTCATTCATTAAATCAAGTTACTCCAGATCTAGAGACATATTGACTAAGCTTCAAATTCCGAAATTTCTTCTAGAAATTCTTGAAAAGCGGCAGTTGCTGAAACCCTTGGAGAGTTTCCTTCTTAGAAAGCAATCGCAGTCCCCCGCATCACTATCGCCTGACTGATGTGAGGTGAAAGAAAGTGATTCAAGACTGCCAAGTGGCAGTAAACTTAATCGAGAGAATTTGCTGATGTCAGATCAATTGACCGTATTTGAAAAGAGATCCGCGACACACTGGCTCTGGTGGGGGGATTCCAACCCGCCGCCCTCCACTCTCCCGATTTGATAACAACAAAGCGAGGGAAAACCAGAACTCCGTATTGATCTGGGAGAGAGGAAATTTTTCCCAGAGACCCCAAGGGGGCGGGGTAGCGCGTTCGATCCCCGATATTTTAGTTCCGCTTCAAAGTGTGCGTCCGCTCTGTTTATTTATTGGTATGGATGTCTCTTCTCGGTGTAGATACTTCATCGGAATACACTCCGCATAAGTAATTTGGGGATTCTTTTATAGGAGATCAAGTGGCTTGATTTATGCACATATCGATATGGTTTTCTGCATTTAGATTCGAACGGAAAACTTTTAAATGGACTCCAGCCAGAGGAATACATTTGAATCTGCAATAGCAAAATTTCCAGATATGTGAATTTCTGTGAAATAAAAATGTTGATCCAAGTAATAAATTGTATTGTGTATTTAGTAATTATTGCGGAAGTATGAAAAATGTATCTAATTATCACTTAAGCTCTAAGTATACATTATAAAACTTTTTAGCTATTCTAACTGTGTCAACTGATTTTAGCGCAAAATATCTCAAACTACAATATATATATATATATATATATATATATATATATATATATTTATTTTAATGAAAAATTCATACATGCATTTTTCTGTAAACTTCAGTACGAAGCATGAGCATGATATCACAAAAGTTTTAGAAAAAGTAGCTGCATTGAAAGTGTAGCAATTTCACATAAAGCACAATTTATATTATTATAACAGAAAATACTAATGGGTAAAACACAAAATCTTTCATTCATTTAATTATTATTAAAGAAAAATTTGAAAAAAAAAATTATGGTAATCAAAGTAGTAAAATTTTGTATTAAATTTCAGTTTTATGAAAATAATAATATTTATTTAAAAAAATTAAAATCCTGGAATAACTTTTAATTTCATTACAAAGTATTTCAATGGTCAAAAATAAATGAAAATCTCAATTTCAATTCACATTAATGATATATAATTTTTCAAAATATAATCGTTTTATATTTATATAATCATTCACTATAGACAAATTTCTGTCTTTTGGAATAATAAATCCAAACACACTGTTCCTTTATATATTTTTATAATTTCATATAATCTCTTCCTTAAATAATAAGCTTTTCAAACTACATCATCTGAATTCAATTTTATAATATTTAATTGATTAGCATAGTATAATTATTCGAAAAAATAATTTCAGTTTATAAGAGAAAAAGTGTCTATAATATATTGTTAGAGTATAATTATTCTAAATTTTTATTTCGTTTAACTCTATTCCAAGAATAATCCCAAATCAGTATTTCCATAACCAATTAATATGGAATATAATAATGGATTATAAATTATTCAACAACATATAAGTTGAAAGTTAAAAATTATTGTTCTAAGAAGTTTGTATATTGAACGAATATAGTACCGATAAATTTGTGAAATTCAATGATTTAAACAATTTTTCACACTTTTAAACTTCCTCTATTTTAATGGTTTTGTCCTAGAGCAATTAAATAATTTTGATGCATTTCATTAACTCCCCTTTTTTCTGAAATGCTTTTGAAGTAATGAAATATTTCTATTATAATTTTGTATTTTAAATTACTTTAATTCTGTATTAAATTATGTATTTTAAATTACTACTAATAAAATTCATAAGATGTTTTCATAAAAATGTTAAAAATTTCGCATTTATATGTATTTATTTACTGGGCATCATTCCAAATATTCAATTTATGTCATACAATGAGTTTGGAGTTCCCTGGCTTTTGGATACAGTTTTTCGAGTTTCTGAAAAATAATTATTCATTAGTAATTTATGTCTTAAAGAACAATTTCGGAATGTAGATTATTTACTATATGTTAGAGTGTGTGTGATATATTATTTCTTATTATTAATTTACATTAATATTAAAGTACTCTTCAAACAATAATAAATGATTTTATTTAATAAATTAAAAAATTTAAGTTAATTTTGTGCATATGTTTCTGTTGTTTATAAATAATACCAACTTTTTTTTAAACATAAGTTTTTTTCTGGTGGCTTTGTTATTATTTATTAAGAACACATCCTATAAGAAAAAATCGACATTTTATTAATTTTTCGTATTCTCAAAGGTAAAAATTATTCCGTAAAATCTTTTTTACACATTGCAAAAGCCAAGAAACCTAATTTAAAAGAAAATTTAATTTAGTATCTTACCTCGTTCTTATTGATTTTGATGCTCTTAAGTAAATAAGGAAGAATTTAAATAAAATAATGAGAAATGCTCTAACTTAATTAGAAGAATTTTTATGTTCTCTTTTATAAAAAATCAGTATGTTAAATAAAATGCAATTAATCTTAAAAAAATCAAAAACAAAATAATTTATTTGAGTTTTCGATTTAATTCTCTCGAGTATTTTACTGTAGGATCTAAATATTTACATAAGCATTTTTTTCAATAAATTAACTGATGTATTAAGTTTAGGAAAGCATATGTAACTTAAACACTCTTTTAATCGCATCATATAATTACTTTTATTCTACGCATTCTATTTAAAACGCATTGACTTTCTATAATACAGATTTACGAATCTATTTCACAACAGTAATTAAATTTAACCTTACATCGCTCTTACTAGCGTTTAAGAATTAGAGATATGCTACAACTGATGTCAAATTTAAATTTTCTTAAAAAAAATCATATTGCATATAATAATAATTTTGCAAGTCTTATATTCTCAAATACACATAGATGACACTATGATTATATAATGTCAATAAAGTTTGCAACCAAACTATCAAATCTTTTAAAAAATTAAAAACTTTTAAAATTTTAATTATTGTGCCAGATGTTAAAATCCATATTGAATGAAAATTAGCACCTGATCATACGACCGCCTTTTACCATAAAAGCATCATAACGTTTCAACTTCAGTTGCCAAACTTGGAAACCTAATAAAAATGTTTTTATTGTTATAGCTGAGATACGATATATCTTAACTAAAAATAAGAGAAAATCTAACAATATATTGGAATATAGAGAAGATATCTTCAAGACACAGTCTTACACATTCAAAAACATATTTATTCAAAAGAATTAAAGTACATAACCTTAAGGTTTTAAACACTTGTAACATTTAAAGAACATTGAGTGCTTTGATAGCTTCACACATCCAAAATTGGATATTTAAAGTTATAATGAAAAAGACATACATTTTGAACTTGATTGAATAAATAATTTAGCAAAAAACTTTTATTTAATCTTTTTTTAACTTAGAAATTTTTTTTAAATAAAAAAAAGTATTAAGTAAAATTCTCTTTGAGAATGGTAAGTAAGAAATCATCTTACCAGTCATTAACATATTAACATAAAAATTATCAAATTTTTAATGTTTTTAATATTATCCTCCAAGTTTAAGCAAATTATGAAGGTTGTAAAATAATTCATATCTGTTCTAAAGATCATAATTATCTTTCAGTTTTTCCCAACAGACATTTCTTAAAAGTAATTAGCATTTTAATATGGAAGTAGGTATTTTTTCCTTAGTTGTCGTTCCTTTAACAGTTGAAAAGGCGAGCAAACCTGAATTTATTATCTTTGTTACTTTCTACAATTTTACAGTTAGATTATATAAATGATGTTTGATTTAGCAAAATTTAAAGGCCTGAACTTGACGTTAACGATGTATATAATCAATTAAAATTATATAATATGTCTTTGAAAAGGTTGGTTGTATTTAGCATTCATAAATTTTTGCTTCAATATAATTTATATTATAATTTGGTCTGCATCAATAAGGTGCATTACACTGCCTCTACTATTTTCTAAGCAAATTAGATACAAAAATGCTTTTACAAGGATTGCTTGTGATGTAGAGAGAATATAAATTTTTCAAAAATTACAGAGGAAATTTATAGCAAGCATTCGTCACTTCTCTGTAAATTTCAAAAACAAATTGTTGTGTATACATAATAAGGGAAAGCATCTCTATAAATTCGCATTTATTTTCTGAAGCTCACATTTTAGTTTTTCAATTACAAAGACTTAAAATTGTTAAAGATTCTTCAGAAAAATGTTTGCTTTTTTTTTTAAGTTATAATAATTTTATCCGAAGCTCTTCACAGGCGTTTGTACATAACATCAGAATTCTCATCCTAATTATAGAAATCTCCGTCTCGTAACTGGTCTCTTGTAGCTCGGAGAAAGCTTAAGAAATTAAATGTGTATTATGTAATAATACTTTACTAACTTACTCTGTATTCTGAGATTACAAAGAAATGATGCAAACTCATATGAATTTAAAATTATATACTAATTGTAGAATTATTTCTCCATGCTATGATTATATTTTCAATTTATACGAACTTCACAGTATGATGTAAATAACATAAATTTAAATAAATTAAAATCGTTAGATTTGAATGTTTCTCAAAATGGATAAATTTTTAATGGCTAACTCTATTTTATTTGACACCATTTAAGAAATATTTTATAAACTTTGATTTAGAAGCATATGTTATTATTTTATCCTGTTAAAACATAACAGAAACTTATGTTTTAACAGGATAAAAAATTTGATAAGAAAAATGAAATCCAAATATCTATTTATCTTTGAACATATCTCCAAGTTGTCAGGTTGAATTCGAACTTCAAAAAATATTAAAAGTTAGCAAAAATAACACATACACAATAGATTAGCAAAAACTTCATTAGGGTTTGCTGAATTCCTTTAGTATTTACCAAACTTGCTTGTAGAAATTTCTTTGATCAATAATTCTTAAATTGGTTAGATTTATTACGATCCTTTCTCTCTAAAAACTATACAACGCCTTACAGAATCAGGGATTCAATATACAGTTAGACTTCCGATATGAATAAGGTCACAATGGAAATGGAAAGGAAAGATACTACGTAAAATATTAGTTTGGGGAAAAAGTAATCCATTATTTTTTCGGTAGACGTCTGTAGTGATCGATATCTCGTGAGGTATCTATCAAACAATTTCAGATTTATGCTCGTTGGAAAGGGGATACTTGACACTAAAATATCCTCTTGCGTTTTTTTGTTTGATTAATTCAGTTACGAATACAAGGTTTTAAAAATGGAAGACAACAAACAGAAAATTTGACAAATTTTCGTTTTTCTCTTGTAACGACGAAAAAGATTGCCAGGTAGCTAAATTTTTGAAAGGTGTTTATCGTCCTATATAAGACTGTAACAACAAGATACGTACAATTTTTATTTCGTCAATTCCGTTCGGCTATTTTTGATGTTAGAGATGCACCTCGCATGTGGATAAAGCATCGTCGAAAATGTCTGTAAAATATCAAAAATGGTCGAAGTTTACCGCAAGTCAGCAGTAGTAACGCGCAAGACCTAAAAATCTACATGAAAACTGTTTTAAACCTTTTTACAAAGTGAATCCAAAAGAAGTTACATAAAGTTCACGTAAATATAATGGATTTCTTTTTCCCCAAACTAATATATAATACTATTGACGATTAATTGTTTAATTGTTAATTGTTTAAAAATTCTGTATGGCTATATACATTTAAATGTGGTGAAACTTTGAAGGAAGAAATTTATATGTTTATGGTAAATTACAAATTATATTAATCTGGCTTAATAGCCCTAACCTATTTTCAAGTTGGTTAGGGAGATAATTCGAGAGATGCAATTATTCCAGGTCTCCATTGTCTTGTTTACTATTCTGGTTGGTTCGTATTTATCTGATAGAACTACTATAACAACTATTACGCAAGCATAAAACCCGTGTTCTTTTGAGTGATTACCCAAGCACTGTCCTACACTGTTAATGCATCAATTTCCACTTGAATTGATGAAAATTTGAAGCTTCTCATCAACATTTAAAGTTTGATTTGATATATTTTTGATATTTATACCTTTTTGAAAATAAAAAAATCGAGCTTTTAATTTATTTTCCATATTTGACATGAATCTGGTAACAACCAGAATTGCTGAATATATTATGGACATTTCAAGAAAGAAGAAGAGAGACACATATTTAAAAAGTGCTGTATCCTAACATGATAGGGAACTAAACTTAAAAGGACTGAAATATTTCTATCAGTGTTTGTTTTGAAGATTTTGATTCCACTGCAGTTTGTTGCATAATTATCTATATAATCTGAATAGCAATTTTTGTAGGTTACTTTATATACTTTGTGCATTTGTAAAAAAATATATTTTCATTTCTATCTTTTCTTAATACTCATCTATGTTTAAAACTAAAACCGATATTCATACCTAATGAAAGTAACTTTACATTATAGTTTTTTAATTGATTACATATATTATACAATTATAGATAGCCAAATATCAGTTTTGTTAAGTTCGAAAACTTTATTATTTTATATATTTTAGTGGTGAAATAATATTATATAAATGCTAAAAGAGCAACTTTAAAATTTCCACAAAATCTGTGGGTTGGTAAATTGCTTCTTCAACAGCCTTTACACATGCAAAGATCTATATATGGTCTTTTACAAGGTAAAATTCTCAGCTGGCTATTTTATTAACTTTCGATTGCAGCATGATGGCATTAGTGTTTCTTTATCCATAGCTAACATCATATATTGTTTCTCCTTTACAATCTTAAATATCTGCTATCCGTATTTAATGTTATAATTTAGGCAATATCGAATTACTTTTTTAATAAGGAAAATTAAATTTAGAAATACCTTATATATTTAAAATGTGAACATCTGGAAATCCCAAATTATAAAATATTTATCATCAGGTATTTCTGACGTATGAAACTTCATCAGCTATTTATAGAAATTTCATGGAATTAAATACAAAAATCTAATGCAACCGAGAAATCGGGGAAAAATTAAAAATACAAATTGTTTTAAGCTGTTACTGTTAATGTGGACAATGAGATTTAAAATACATTTATAGAGCTTTGATCATCAGGAAAGTTACAGGCTCTTAGATTTGTGAATTTGATTAATAAATTATTATGTGGAATCACTTTAAATTGTATGCATTTGCTTTTGCTTTAATTATATTTTTAGAATGCTACATCCATTGGCAAATCAACAATAAATTACTGTAAAAATTATAATGTTTAAAATAAAAAAAGAAAAGGAAAATATGTATAGAGTTTTATAATTATTCATGTAAAATAGTAAAATGTTGCAGTATATCTAATTCAACTTCAGAACTTTTTGAAGATTGTATTGTTTTTAAGCTATGCACATACTTTTGTTCAAAATTTCTCAGCAGTTAATGAAGCAATCGTGATATTTTAGCTGTGAAACCATATTATTTATTATACAGTATTGAATTTTCTTTTGTAAAATTTTGTTCATTTAATCTTTGATTAACCAAGTGCTGAGAATTTCTAGAGTTTAAACTGTATAAATATTTATTTTATATAAGTATTGTGAAAATAAAAATGAATTTCTGTATTTCTTAAAAAGTAAAATTACTTATAGCCCATCTTTTGTTATAAATTACGAAATCCAATCGCAAAAAGTTTATTTCTTGATATATTATTTCTATTAATTGGATTAATTTTTTTTCTATAAAGATAAAATTAAATAAACTTTTTTATTATTGCTTTACCTAAGAATTCCATTTACGATGGTTTGCGATATCTTTCACATTATAATTGCATTTATTTATTTTCTTAAAATTTCAAATTTTAATAAAGGATACCTTTCTTAATTCTTTAAAGCAATTGGAAAATTGGATGCCGCTGCAGACATCCAATATATTACTTTTTTAATAACAAAAAGAAAATAATCAGATTCGTATCCACAATGTACATATATGTATATTTTCTATGAAAGCCTTCTTCTGATAACTCCGTTGAGATATTCTTTTTAGGATAAAACTCATTATATTTAATTTTGTTTTCATTTGTACACACATTCTCCCAAACTTTTCTAAGTACACAGTTTCAATTTTTCATTTCAGTATTTGAAAGAGACTCTCTTAATTAAGTCGAAAGGAAAAGAAGTTCTCAGAATGCTTTTTGACTTTCTTTTTGTTCCAGCAAAGAGAAAAATTTAATTTGAAATACAACTAATCTTCTTTTCTACTGTATGGATAATAGGTTTTAGTTATAGATTTTTTTTTTTTTGGATTTTAAATAACTTTAATAGACTTTACAAACGGCTGTAACAAGTAAATATATTTTAGTCATGATTTCTTAGAATGTATTCACTTCAAAAGAATTCTGGATTAGGGAGATGAAATTTAAATTATATGGCATTTATTCTATGTAAATCAATAGACTTTTTAATCAAAATAATCATAAAAATTTTAACAAAAGTTTAACAATTTTAAACAATGTATTAGAATGCTATGTCATAAAAAGAAATTCAGAAAAGTTTTTTGTTTTATAAAAGGTTTCATTTTGTACCTTTATATTTATGTTTTTAAGCATTTATTTTGAAAAATAATATTTTTTTTAGATATTAGACATTTATATAAATAGTTTTTTAGAATTTTTCATCAAAGCAGTTTTAATGTTTTATTATACAATTTAATAATTAGAACTAATATTAAATCGAAAGAGTTATCTAAATTTAATAAAAAAAATACTTTTTCCTGGATGAAATGAATGTTGTTCTTAAATTACAGGTTTTTACGAGCCCTTATAACCTTGTCCTTCTTACAATTAGACTCTCAAATACTTTTTTATTTACTGCATTGTATAAGTAAGATTAAGTTTGAATGTATTTTTCTAGTAACCGAATTTATTAAATATAGTTTACTGGCTCGCAATTTTGCATCAGAGTTAAGTTATTAAGTCAATAATTAAGATTAAAGGAAATGGACACTTAGAAGAATTTCTTCATCCTGTTTATATGGTAACGGAAGCATGTTAGACTCAAATTAAAAATGCATAGTCTGCAACAAATTTGGAAGATACATTTGTAATGCCAGACTTAGAAAAATGTCGCAAAGAGGATTTAAAAGAAAAACAGTTTAATTTCTTTTAAAAAATCTTTATAGACATAGTGGGTCATAATCACATATCACAAGAGAGATAACTAGGAAAAAATTTCACTTACCTTGAAAGAAATGTTTTTTATTGATACTTTTATACTCATATTTTTTTACTCAAAAAATGACATGATCTTATCTTTATAAAGAACCTATCTGTGATACCATACTGCAGTATTCTTGTATGTTCAGTACTATAAAATTCAGAGACTATATATATACAGTTCTTAAACATTTAAAAGAAATCAGAAATTAGAAAAGGTTAAAAACTTACTAAGCGTGAGGCAATAAATATTCCAGCTGAATTGCTTATATGGTAAATATTGTGGGCTAGTTAACTGGAGAAAAATTTATAATTATAGTATCAATTAAAAATTCATTTTGCTTTATAAAGCGGAATTATTTCGATATCCGAATGAACAAACTTTTGTAACATTAAATTGAACAAACTTTGTTGCATATATATTTGTGAATATTTATTTTTCTTAAATTTTAATTCTGAAAGTTAGAAATAGCATTAACCCCACATCAGATATATTTTTTTCTATAGCTCCTGATTAAATATGATTATGTTACCTGGATCTTAAAAAACTTTTTTTTCAATTTAAAAAAAATTAACGTACAATATGATTTATATTTATAATTCCCTTACGTTGTCTTTTACTTATATCTTTCTTAAAATGTACCTTTAACACACTTGGATTTTAAAAAAATTACAAGTGAAAAATTTGTTTTCCCCATGTAATTTTAAAACCTACAATAAAATTAAACAACCCAATAACTTTTTAACTTTTTTACAAAAAATAATTTTGGCTTACTAGAAAATAACTTTTCATAAAAGAATCATTTCATTTCCTGGTATTTTTAAATATAAAAAGCTAATAATAAAACAATAAATTACGAGACAAGGAAGAAAGAAATTACATATTTACAAAGATTGAAATTTTATATATTTTTTCATAAGAAATTTACTAGAACGTTGCAAAAGTAATTTCCCTTCTATAGTTAAATTGTCATTTTAATCTCTTTACTAAATACTTTCATTAACCAATTTTAACTGAAAGTATCTTTTATCAAAATCACAAAAATCATTCACTTTCTAAAAGTAAGCTCTATCTTTAAATGCGTTCAGTTCACATGTTTAATTTAAGAAAAACGCTTAAAAATAAGATTATATGCTTATCTTATTAATCTCTATTGAGTGCAGGAATTTTAATGATGAATTGTTGTTTCTTATATCTCCTTTTTTATAACCGGTCATAAATCCAAAATGAGGTTTATATTTGTAAAAATGAAATCAAAGTTTAATCTCTTGTAATACTTATTGTAGGGTTACTTGCTACTAAAAGAGCATTTAACAACCGAAACGTTATTTCTTTTGCTTATAGTTTATTTTTTATTTAAACTGGTAAAATACTTAATGGTTCCAATATAGAAATGCATAAAAATTATATTTTTTCTCAAATGAAGGTTAGAAAATATACGCATAATAATGCTTTTCACACGTTACCTATTATGATAAAAATTGACTGAAAAAAACAGAACTTTGTCAATGCAGGCTAAAAAAATCTTGATGCATTAGAGTATTTGTGTGGATTCAAAGTTTCACATAAATAGGTTATGTAAGTTACAATTGTTTTATCAGATTTTGCTTCACAAATCCATAGTAAAACTGGAAATTAACTTTGTGAATTTGATAAGGAATGTAATTTTCTCCCAGAACTAGGTAAATAATTTTTTTTCAGAACAAATTTCTCTTTTTTCTTTTGAAAGCTAAACTTACAAACATTTGCTGCCTTATTGAGTCTACATTTATAAAATAAATTACTTTAAATGAAAATTATAACTGCTGATTTAAGTCGTAATTATATATATATATATATATATATATATATATATATATGTATATATATATAAATGTGTGTGTGTACACGTCGTGTGTGTAAATGTACAGAATAGTATGTGTCTATGTGACATAATATATAATACAATGAATAATTAATGAATACAAAGACTATTACTTTAACTATTATTTTATTTCCATATTTACAAACTCTACCAAAATAAAATTGGAAGCCAAAAAAGGAAAGAATGAAGAATGTATTTATTTGCCGATAAAAAAGTAAATGTCTATACAGTTAGAAACTCTTATTCCTATTTTATTGTTTAAATAATAATATTTGTCAGTTTTACCAAAAAATATATGATAGGAATGTTACAATTTTATCGGTATAATTTTATTTCCACTCTTTTAATTTATTCTAAAAAACTTTCTGTGAAAATTTATTCTAATTAAGAAATAATATTACATGTTTAATTTTATTTTCAGATTCTCTATGCAAAAAGGTAAACATAAACGAAAATGAAACATTTGCAACGACTAGACAATGCTTATTTAAAAACCTCATGTTTACCTAAGTGTTATTACTAAGAAAAGACCAAAAATAAAATAATTATATATTACGCAAATAAAAGTTTCTGAATTATATTTTACCTCAAGAAAATTAGATCTTAAATACTTTCTCTTATTTGCACGTAATTTTGCGTGTAAATAAAATATCATGACACAGGTAATTAATTAAAAGAAACATTTTTTATTTACTAAAACGTATTATTTTAATAAAAAAAATTCCTTATATTTTGAAATTCGGGAGATTCAAAGCTAGTATACGTTATTTCTTTAATTATTTACTTTGGTTTCAACGGATTAATTTCAGTAAAGTTTAAAATGATGAAAGAAAATATATTTTAAATTTGCTTATGTAAGATGTTGGTATTTATCAAATGTTTCACAGTAAATTAATTAGTTCTTTGATCATATTCTATTTTGAGCAAAAATATTCTTTTATAAATATGGTTTAGTTTCGCTTTGTTAAATATATTTATATACTTATGAAAACTGGAGAAATAGTTTCTGTTTAAAAAATTAAATTCGTTAATGTTAATTGTTAGCTTATAGCTTGCTTCAAATAAATGATAGAAATCTAATTGTTTGTGCATGAGTCTAAAACGTAGCTTGTAAATATGAATATTTTATGAAGTTAGTGTTATTTATTTTGTAACCATGTTCAAACAAACTACTTCAATTTTTTTTTTTAATTTAAGGCATGATAGCCTGGTTATTTAGGAATTTCCTTTTCGTTATCGGTAGGTAGTGAGTTCTATTTCCGACCCGATTGAAGATTCGTTGTTTCCCCTAATGGTGGCTGGAACACGTTAAATATGCCATGATCGCAATGTCCTGAATGTGAATCATTTGACATGGATACCAGTCGGGTTGGTAAGCCAATTTCGGAAGTCTTCTCCTTAGTCCCTGCTTCTAAATTACGAAGACTCACTTACTTTCGAGACACCGATAGCACGCCCACTTGGTTGTCCTACTATATAAGTTGCCATCCCTTGTCTCCTTATAGTGCTGAAAGGAGAAAATCCAGACATTAAAAATAAAGAAACAATTTCTAATTTTGTCATATCTGAAGAAATCAAAATAGCAATTTTGTATATAAATGCTAATTGCATTTAACTTTAGGTAATATTCAAAAGAAATTTTGCAATGAGACTGTTCCCAATTATGGCTATAAAATGAACATCAGGACCAAGACTCTAAGCATGATGAAATATGTTGTCTTTAAATTTCAAAAATAATTAATTTCCAGTTCACCAAAAAGTAACTAGCGACAAGAAATGTATAATATTAAAAACGATCTCAGGAATAATCTTGTTTGAGTTATTAATCTGCGTCCGAAACATTGATTTCAGACATAATTAATTTTGGAATGTAGAATGCATCTCAGTAATCTATGTGCAAGTTATGTAAACGTATACTTGAATCGAAAGAGAAAAAATAAAAGTTTTAAATAAAATTACTAATTTAAAACTCTTATTGAATCATGGGTTTTCGAAAAGATTTCATTAATTTATGAAAAGATACACCTTTTATTAATTTAAAGAAATTTCATTGGTAATAGATTTCCCCCAACCAGTGGATATGGAATAACGTTCGCTATTAGTACTTCGAAAACGTAATAATATTATGATAACAATAGCTTGATATGTATAGAACTAATAAATAAGACATTTTCAAGGACTTGTCTTGCATTGAAAATTTCTTTACGGTAATAGCTAAAGGATAAGCTCAGTTCAGTCATTTGAATCCCATTACACTCTTCAAAACATTTAAAAGATGTTAAGGTTGTGGGTTGATCTTGAACCTGGAGAATAGTTTGTTGATTAATACATTACTGACAGATGTAATTGGCTATATGCCTACAATGTTTTGTAAAATGATTTGTTTGGGAGAAAAAATGTATTTTCTTAAACATTTGGTTTCAAAAGTAAAAAATAACAATTGATACATATGAGAAAAATAATTTGAAAAAAGCAATTAATTAAAAGAAAATATTTTTTAGTAAGGTTTCCCTCAACCACCAGCAAAGTTTAACAACTTTGAGGCATCGAGTTAAAGAGGACATTAAAGTTGATCTGGGTAATTCTCTTTGCAGAAGAATTCCTCCTAGAGAATGTGTGTGGTTGGTGGGCATCAAGAGTAACTCATCTGCCTAGAATATCCAAAACATGCTATGTTAGTTTCATGCCCGGAAGAAACGCTGGCCATTTCATTCGAAGATTCCTTACCACAAAACACCAAGTTAGAACGATGTGCCTTGCAATAGTGGTCCATTAACATGAAGTCATCTTCAATTGATCCAGCCTATGGGACTACCATTGATCTTAGGATCTTATTCTTATATTGGTTACAGTTCAGAGCTCCATGTCAAAAGGTATAGAGATTTGTGTGACATCAGTGGAAATGCCGGAATAGACCACTTTCGTGCCTGGAAGTAGGATTTTTTTTAAATACCACGTTCCCTTCAGATAAAAATACACTTAATATCAAGATGAAGAGAAAAATGGAACTCGTCATAGAAAAGAATATTGCAGTCCATTTTTTATCTAGTTCACTTGCTGTTTCCCACTCCCTGGGGTCACGATAGTGCCTTACTGTTACAAACATCACTGGTCAACCAGCATACAGCCCTACAGCGGAAAGGTGGTTTTGTACAGTTTGTGTTGAAATTGTTCAACTAATAGTCGAACGAAAGTGTTGTTGAAGAAAAAATGCATTCATTGTTCAGTGTCTCCTAGCCGTTATCGTTAAATAATGGTCTTCATTGCGTGTTGTTGCACGTCTACGATTTTGTTGTGATATTCGACATGCTTTTTCAGTCTCCAAGAAATGATTCCAGGTACTGTAAATAACACTTTGTGAAACTGAAATGGTTTCTGCTAATTTGGATTGTGTTTGGTCCATCTTTAAATGCCCAACAACTCTTCAAGCTTCAGATTTAGTAAAATAGCATTGTTGCATCTCATTCGGTGAAACAACGTGTTTACTAAGTGTTGATCATTTTTTCCGTTTTGTCTTACATTAATCCAGAGGTCAAATTTCCTTCGCTGACACTTAGGCGTCGTTTTCGATGTCAAACTCGAAATTTGCATTCCACGAAATCTGAGAAAGAAACATTTGCGACTTTTTTTATTTCTTTTTATGCAAAGAAATTTATTGTACAGCGTTATTTTAAGAATAACTTTCAATATCTTTTAATAATTTTTAGCAGTGTAGTTAAGGATAATTGTAGTAGATGCAATTTAGTTTAAAACAGGTTCTATTCTCAAAATATTTCGAAAAAAAATTAAAATTGGGTATTTGGTATTTTAACTACAAAATTAGCAATTCACAGAGTTAAAATATTAAAAAGGAAAATGCATATTTATTTATAGATTTTGGAATTTGTTCTTGTGAATCTCGAATTATGAGTAAAAATTATGATTGTTTGAAAAATAATGAGTTTCTACAAGTTAGTACGACAATTGTTGCAACATTATGAAGTATTAAAAACTATGAAAAAATTTTACTTGTCTTGGCTAAAGTTTCAGCATGAATTAGATTTTAAAGACATTTAATGATAAAAAAATACTATTTTTTGTCACATTACCGTAAGGATCTGTTATATTTTTAAATGTTATCTGAAAAGTATTCGTCTTAATCTTAATTTTTGTTATGAAATCTTCTTCGATTATTATCAATTTTGTAAAATTTTAAACAAAATCACTTTATAATATAATATTTATTGACCTGAGACTTATAATGAGATAGAAATTAAATTCCAAATTCATTTTAAACAGCCATTTTTAAACTATGATTTTTCATGGATGAATAGATGATAGTTTTTTCCTTATTTCCCAATTTCCGACTATGAAAAAAAATCAAGCAATTATTTATTTACATATTAAAATTTATGATTATTTTCAGATTTGTATGTCCTTTCATTTTGTGCTTAAAAAATTGTACAAGTCGATGATTCCACATTAAAAATCAATATCAGGCAAAGTAATAAAATAATAGCAATAAATGCATCAAATCAAGGGAGCTATAATGTGTCTCTTCTAAGTAACTAACATAGAAAATCTGTTATAAAGACATTTAAATAAAAACTTACAAAAGATAATTCTTAACACAAATAAATTGTTTTCTTGGCCAATTTTTTCACCAATATATTTTTACGAGCAATATATTCATTAAAATCATTAAATCAATGTAAAGTACGCGTATAAATGAAAACCAAAGAAACATATTTATTTGCATTTAGCAATCTTTATCTTTTTATTTTTTATAATGTTGTCAATCTCAACTATAGCCACACAGTGATTTTAAAACAAATATCACTTCTTTAAAATAAATTTGCTATTAATTGGCAAGTTGAAGATAAGTAAAAACACGAGCAATTCACAAATTCTATTGCATTTTAGATATTATATTAATCTGCAGATATATTTATATCACTCAAAATCTACGGTTAAAGGCATTGAATTATTACAAATAAGGTATTATATTATATATTCTTAATACAATATCACATGATTTCAAAATAGTTTCTATAATTTCATACTTAAAATTTATTTTTCTTTGAATATTTTTATTGCAAAAGAAAAGTATAATCAACAATATTCTAACATTTTAAGTAAGAAAAAAGTTTAATTAGCATTTATTTGCGCAGAAATAAAAGCTCTGCAATATCCATAAAGATAAATTAAATGCATATTCCTGTACAATTCTTCTCACTGTTTTTAATATCAGGATCACTTGCATTAATACTACTAATTCAATAAAATTACTTAGAAAATCGATCTGAAATACGAGTGAAAAGTTCATGGATAAGTGTTTAATCACATTATTGTAAACTCAAATTACTATATTATATCCTTAAATTTCTAAATTTTCATTTTTTAAGATCTGGGCGATTTAATTAAAATATCAGAAAACTATTAATTATTATGTTATTATGTTATTAAATATATTGTTTTATACACAGTATCACTTTAAATGTAATACGAGCCTTTTCTTATATGCATAGTTCTCCAATCCTATTGGTCAATGGTGTGTTATGGTCTTTCACATATCCCCAATTACTCTCCTACTCGACCCATCAATTCTGAATTCAAAGCACATTAGTCCAATTTCAATCAACACGCGTGTCTGTTTCCCAGTAGTATAATTAATATCAAGATATACTGAGCACAATAATTATCTGAGGTCAAATTTCAATTCAATTCCATGGCTTTCAGTTTGCTACGACTTTTAACGAAAAATACATTGGAAAACATTTAAAATATGAAAAACCATTATTTTTTTTGTCTTTATATTTTATGGTTAAACATATGGCACTGATAACACGTATTACTAGTATTTCCTGATCTATCGAAATTCGAAAAATAAGTCTTCTTTAATTATTTGGTCAATTGTTTGATTTTAGGGAATAATTATATCACATAAAAAATGTTCACTTTAAAAATGTAACATGAATTCCAAATTTATTTTCTTAAATATTTTTATGATTAACCAGACATTTTTTCTCTTTTTAAAGTTATATAAATTATTATACTACTTAAAAACTTATTCTATATATATATATATATATACAAAGTAATCTGATTTGTTTATTGTAAAGTTTCTAGATTTATTTAAAATTTCATTTTTTATAGTAAACTTTTATTTTAACTTGACTATAAAAGAAAGTTATTTAAAATACTAAAACTACTTGTACCAAGTATGTTTACTAAAACTGATGCATATAAAAGTATATGTACAATATATCACTAAAATTATTTTTACATTTCTTACAGAAAGTTACATGATTTGATGCAAAACTGAGATTAAGTTTTAAAATAAGTTTCTGTGAGTGCATGTATATGTGTCTATCTTTTGTTTAGACAAAACAGATAAATCAAGTTAAATTTACTTAGAAATAAAATGCCTGAATAATTTTTATTCACTTTTATAGTTACAAGTCCTTAAAGTCACTGTAGTTTGGTTGGTTAAGGGCTTCGCTTTCGTTATCGGCAAGTAGCGAGTTTGAATCTCGACCCAATTACAGATCCTTCGTGTTCATTAATGATGACTTAGATACGTAAAATATATCGTGGTCGTAATGTCGTTTATGTGAAATGATACCTTTTGGAGTGGCAGGGAAAGTCTAAGGTCTGCTTGATCCCTTTTTCTTAATTATGAAAACCCTCCCCCTTTCGAAGCAATGGTGGCGCACCCACCGAGTGCCTCACTATATACTATAATGTCCACCCCTCCTGATCCTAAAGTGAAGCAGCCTAAGTAACTGGCCATTAAAAATAAAAGAAAAATTACAAAGCAAATGTTTAGCTGCAACAGGAGTAATTGAAAAGGCAAGCATAGAAAGTTATGGTAATAATTTTTACTAAAATGATTGACAGATAACGTTATTACTTTTATTATGGTAATTCTACGCATAAAAAAGTCATATTTGCGATCAGTATAATAATACGCTTAAAAAATAAACAAATTAAAACCTCCATACAATCAAAGTTTACCATGTTAAAGTCTAATATTCAATAACTAGTATGATATAGAAGCTCAAATTCATTGGATATCAAACTTATTATTTAATCTTGATTGAAATACAAATCTGTTGATGGCCCTGATTCTATTTTGTGTTACATTCTAGGTTAATCATTTCTACTTAATATGTTAGATTAATCAATTTATAAAGAATTAAATTATACTCAATATAATTAAATAAATAATATTTTTAAGCTAGAATTTTTATAAAATTAATATTCATAAACTTCAAATATGTTCTCAATTAAATATATAAAGATGAGTTAATATAAAAATTTTCAGATAATTATTTTCGTACAAGCAGAGTTTGATGTAGGGTGGAATTGATTTCGTGCATGCACCGGAATTTGATTTCAAATAAATAAAGTTTATAAATTCACGTGAAATCATTTTATCGCAATAATTGTAAATAATTTTAAAAGAACTTTAACATCCATTCTCTTATAAATAATAACTTCTATAAATAAACTAAAGAAATCAATGTTTACATTTTTGACATAATTTTATTTAAGAGAGTGTACTTTTAATATAAAACTTTATTTGCTATAGTTTAATATATTGTAAGTATCTTTTTTTAATATTTTATTATTATGTTCATTATAATCTTTACATTAAATTTGTATTATTATATGTTAAATAATAGCTGGTGACTATCACCATTTAAAAATTATTTTGATATAAATAAAATGTAAAAATCAGTTTTAATGTTAAAAACATTATTTCTGAAAATAAATAGAAACTGTGTTAACTATAACTTTTTCAGATTAGAAACTGTTAAAAATGAATATGTATCATTATTATAAAAAATTTAATATATGAAAGTAACTTTCAATTGCATCTTATCAATTAAATAAATTTTTGAAATATTTTTCTCAAAAAAAGTTTTTATCTGTCAAGAAATTTCGGAGAAAATGTGCAATACTAAAGGAGGTTTTCGAGCTGTGTCCTGAGATTCTAGAGAGCATCTGTTCCAGAATTCTCTGGATATTGAAAGGAAATTGGAGGTTGAAACCGATACCGGGAAGTGATTTGGAAAAAGGAAATTACGTTTCTTACTCCTCCACTTTGAATAATATCGATAAATCCTCGCGTCTACATTTGAATTTCTTTCCTCAACTTCTATATTTTTATATACTTAAAAGTTCATTTTTTTATACGTTGTAACTATTTTTGATACACTTTCTTAATTTTTAATCTTATTTTAAGATGTATTATTCAAGATTAATTTTTTATGTCTCTCACAGCTTGGATGTGTTAAATATATAAAAATTTAATATCTATGACTTATACTTTTACATTACTATTTTAGAATATATATATATATATTTAAATATATGTACACATACATGTGTGTAAGAAAATAAGTAATAACTTGAAAATTTGCTTAAAAATGTTTGAAATACTTTGAAACTAATTTTTTTTTGTGGTGAACTGTTTTTATCCATTGAATAGCAGCAACTAAAAACTTGCACAAAAGTATGGTTTAAAAAGTATCTTAAAAATAAGCAAGGAACATCAATTATATTCAATAATAAAATTTTGTATTACCACGTTGAAAAATATTTAACTTTGAATTATCATGGTAATAATATAATCATTTAATGAAGAGTGTTTATCATAGAAGAATATGCTTTTTAAATATTCTAAATGCTTTTTAAGATAAAAATTATTTAGCAGAATTTTTATTTAATCTAAATTAATCAATTCTCAATCTTAAAATAATTAATTAATTCAATTTATCTAAATAATATGTTTGCTGAATTATTAATATAATTGTAAATAATATATGGACAACATTTATATCCACAATTATTCAAATTATTCGAATGTTAATTATTAATAAAGGGAAAATAGCATCTGTGCCACATATTAAATAATCATCATACTACTCTCATAAATGGACTATGGATTTTTTAAAAATCCCGAGAGAAGTTTGAATTCAATTTAAGCAATGTGCTAGTTATCTCTATCTTTAAACTTTATTGACTTTTCTAAGTATTTAATGTTTGTCTATCTTTAAAAAAAATTTAGATCATTCAACAAAGCAAAACAATCTTGATCATCAGTCTCTTATTTAGTGTAACTTAAAGATTTTCAAAAGTTAGGTGTACATTTGTGATCCTGATAAGATATCATTCATAAAATAATGTCTCTTTCATGCAGTGTAGTATGCTACACAACACTGAAATTGCAAAACAAAAAAAGAAAAGTGAAAATATTGAACGAAAATTCGGATGCTCATTTAGCGTTATCGATGTACATAATGGACTAAAATTTAAGAGCTCAAGTAAGTTTTCTGTTGAAACATGTGGTAAGGTCATTTTAAAACTTTGTTGCCTCACCTTATGAGGAAAAACAAGTAATTTTCACTATTATTGTCATACATTGTGTTATACAATATTATTTTAATGTACTAAAAAGCCTTTTTTAAGTAATAAAATATGTATGGAAAAATTTCGATGAAAGAATAAAAAAAAAGTTTAAGGAAAAAAACATACTCAATTTTTTTATAAAATATTTTTGAAAATCGCTTAAAAATTCTTATTTAAGTGTTAAGAATTTCCTTTTAAAAATTAACTGGCAATTTATATTTTTATCTGATTAAATTAATGTATTTTATTTAAAAAAAAATATGCATATTTTTATATTAAAGAGCATTAAGAGTGACGTGCAATTGATTATCAGTCATTTCAAAACAACTACTTAATAACAAAATAATTAGTGCATTTCTAATTATTATTACATAGTAATAATTCATAACGTCATTCACTATCGCACCTATGACTTCTTTCGGAAAGTCTTACATTGAAGGATTCCAAAAACCATTGTTCTATTCTTTGTGCGAAATGGCTGTATTCCTATGTGCGTTTACCATGAAATCTAAGCCGCCGAATAAAGGCATCTTTTCCCTTTAGTCTTCTATCATAAAAGGAGGTCGCAGAAGCTTGCGCAATGACCAACGGATGCAGTGATCCGGCATTCAAGTGTCCATCAGTTCCCAATAAAAGAGGATCTAAGAGCGCGCCTCGCATCAAAGACTAGGCCATCTCCTGGGAGCACCCTCTATTCCATCACCCCCATTGGCGAATGGGAGGGGGGTTTGCCAAGGGAATGAAAAGCAGCAAATATAAGCGCGGCCCCGCTAATGCATGTTTAAGCGGACATTACCAGGACCGGAGCAATTATTTCCTTCACAATCAATAAACATTAACGAGGAAAAGCAAATGAGTTCCGCATCGTCGGTAATTGAATGGGTGGGGGAGCATTGTCACTCCGTAACAACCAGAATTCTGCCAACCCCCAACAACCCCACCCGTCGCTACTCGTCTGCTCACCATTACTTCTGGGCTGTTCCGTAGTGATAGCGTTGCAATCGCATGCCATAAACGCGTATCCCAGAACTGCCTTTCTCTGTTTTATGATGTAATTTTTCCATATTTGCTCGAGGAATGGTCCCGCAGCAGGGAGAGGGACTGGAGAGTGATGGGGGGTGTCCACGGGAAAAGCACCGATCCGGGAGGTGTTTAGTCGCGAGCGATTAAGCGAGAATAGGGTTTTGTGGACGTGACGAGATTTCACGAGCGAGATAAGAGGCATAGATATTTGATTCCACTGGATTTCTAGAAGATTATGAGAGAAGAATTGTCTTCCCTTTCATAATAGACGTAAAGTTCGAAGAATGGAACTTCATTTGTGTGTGCTTCTCAGGGAAAATTCTAATTATTGCTTTTATATCATTGATTTTGGGAAACGGAAAAGAGGTTTCTAATGATAATACTTGCAAAATAAATTTAGTGAATTGGCTTTATGGGCCGAAAGAAATTTATTTATATTATAGTTCTGCTCCGCAGTAAAAATAATTAATTTTCAAAGCATTAATTTTTATTCATCCTATTAAATTAAAAGAAATTTTTAACACAATTAATTATTATGAATAATTTAATCTTATAAGTAATTAAGGTGAATAAATAAAAAAATGGATTTATTGTAGGAATATAAACTGTTATTAAATGATCAAGTATACAAAATTTTCATTTTCTTTAAATTATTAGGGTAATATGGAAAAAAGGTATTAACTACCTGTTTCTGCAAAAGTTATGATAAACTGGTACAACGACTAAAGAAAAATGATAAACTTATTTATATTATGATACTTTATGAATGTTTACCCACAATTTATATTATAGAGACATTATTAATGGAGTTACATGAAATCAAATTTGCCGTAAAATAAGTCAGTATGCATGAACAATGTTAATCATATTTTTATGCACAGTTATTACTAATTATAACAGAAATATTAATTGTAAATTTAAACAGTTTATATTAAAATTTTAATTTATAATTTATTGAAAGCTTCGTTTATCAACTTGTTTCCCACGAAATATGCAAGCTTTTCTTAAAATATTTTAACACAACGCTAAAAGCGTTTCTTAGTCAGTTAATTATTAAGCAAACGAAAAAATTTTAAAACATCAAAAAGTCGAAATTTTTTTTTAAAAATTTAATGTGATTAAGGTTTATTAAATCAACTTAAAATGCCACAAAAAATACTAAAAGTAAACAGTTAGCCTAATAAATAGACTAAATATATTTATTATATTGCTAGTATGATTTCATCAACATGTATATAGCTTTATATTCTTATAAAAACTAGTAATATGCATTTTAATTATGATAAAAATTGAATTTATTATTTGATGATTAATTTCAGCAAGTTTACTAAAAATTACCTCCAGTCAAATGATCACAAATTATTTTACATATTATGATATAATGTTCACTTAATTTAATTTTATAATAATTTGAATAAAGTTCTAAAAATATAATTCATTAGAGAATGTTTCGTTTTTCAATTCAAAAATATTGTAGGGCTTGAAACAAAATCAGAGAATAATATCTGTTGTCAGTTAAATCATAAACTCCTATATTTTGATAACATAAAGTGTTACTGTCATAGATAAATATTTAGGGTAAACTTATTTTTCTACTAAAAGAAATTATGCATCAAAAAAATATTAATATGCATTTCAATTTTACATAACATGAAATCAATATTTATTAAAATTATTTAATTTAATAATTTACTGTTAACAAGCACTTGATAATAATTAACTATGTGGATCACTCTTTATTGTAAATATCACGAATCGTAGATTGTAAATTTAAGCTCACATAAAGTAGAGGTAGGAAACAATTAAATTAGGAAGTTTTAGTGAATGATCTTTAGGTATTGTTGATTGCATTAATTATCCAATATCATAAATATGCTGATTAAAGCGTGTTAGAGGATTTTCCATGTGAATGAAAATATTTAGATGAATTTTAAAGTGTAAAACTATGGATACTATAAGGCTATCTAACGATCGAAACTATCGACACTGTAGGACAAAAATTTATAACAAAAAGCTGGTTTCGAAAACAACCATTCATACCAAGAAAATCCAATATATCCAAACTGCAATGTTAAGGAACTATATATAACCTAAGTTAAATGTGTGTCTGTTATGTGTTCATATAATTTTTTATTTAGATATATTTTCTTTTTATTAAAGTTTCTATTAAGGCATCATATGCCTTTAAGAATATTAAAATTATTATATTATTATAAATTCATTGCTATAACTGTTTACTTTGAATAGGATAAAAAATGGGGAATATTTAGAGTTTAGGAATATGATAAAAACAATGCTTTTCATCATATTCCTAAATTTTTAAAATCACATTCTAATTCTAACAGATATTTCTATAAATTATGGATATAAAATATGCGAAATGAATACATATTGTAATTTTAAAAGTAGCGCTTATTTAATCAGATTTATCGGCTGATAATTAATTCTGCTGCATAGAAATTATTTCCCTTTTGTAAAGAAAATGTATCCGTTTATTAAATAAACTAAGACATCTGTTATAAATTTACTGCTATGAAGTTTAGGCAACACAAGGTAACTGAACAATGCATACTCAAAGGAGAAAACATAAATAATTTCCTCAATTTTGCTATTCTATAATCTTGTTCAAATCAATTTTCTATAATTATAAGTGTCCATTATTGAAAATGAATATGGAAAAAGCAATGAAATAACTTCGATACCTTATTAATTTTGAATTATTAAAGTTTTAACAAATTTGACAACTTATATGTAATCAGAGCAATATTCTTACTTAATGAACCAATTTTAATTTAAACAAATTCCAGTGTGAAAATATGCATCTAAATTTAATTTTAAATATTCAATATTTAATTATGTTTCCAATGTTTAAATATGGGACAAACATATAGTCAAATTATGCAATTCAATCAAAGATGATGCAATTCACAGCTTTATTAATTTTCATATATTTCGTTGGATTTAATATCATAATAGAAAATTTACAAAAAAGAGGTATTTACTGCTCAGAGCAATCAACTACTTTTTTCTATATTGTCATTAATAAACTAGTAATACTACATATTTAGATATTTTATGACTTGAAGTTAAATGAAATTTTTGAGTATTTAAATATCGTTTTTGCTTCTTTTCAATAAAGGTATATTAGTATCTAATTTTCATGTCAATAGAAATGATAACAACTGAAAATTTTGAAAGTAAAATACAGAGTATTTGAGCATATTGGTATTTTTCCTTGTAGTACTTCACAGTTTAAATAGCAAAATTATCTTCAAGCATATAAAATTGAAAGATATTTTATGAAAACAAGTAAATGCATTTCCGCATAAGCAGGGAACTAAACTGTTAAAAAAATTAGCATTTTTCTGTAATTTTTATTAAACAATTTCTCGCATTCAAAATATAACATTTTGTCATCAAAAAATATTATTGCTGTGCATTTCTAAAGCAATTTGAAATTCAATTTTACACTCAATAATTTAATTTCCCCGCTATTTAAAATTTCATTTAAATGAGTAAAAATGTATCATAAGTTAGCGACTCTTTTGAGTAATAAACTATTTTATTTTAGAAGTAGAATTTACTAGCATGGAATTATCGAAATATTTGAATGCTGCTAAGCAGTCATTATTATAATATGAAAATAATTTGAACTTGTTAACATTTTTGTTGGAGACTCTTAAATAACAATTTAAAAAATGAGTAGTTAAATAAGTGGACTATACAAAAAATATGCTGTTTCGTTGTTTAGTTTGAGCTTTCACGAGTCAGTAAACGAAAAATTTAACGAAATGAACTTCAAACCAAAAATTTTTTGCGATGTATATAAATTTTATAGCAATGTGTATGAAATTATATCAATAAATTATTCCCTCAAATGTGAAGAGATTGATTCACAGAGAATCACTATTCTCGTAAATCAGAAGCCCTTTTCAATTTTACATGATGTAGAACAATTGTTTTAACGGCATACCATTAATATACTTTCTACTACACCAGTGCATCACAAAGTGCTATCTATTCAAATTATTTTTGTAATTAACATTTTAGGGACGTATTTGACGGAGATATGTTGTTGATGTTAACAATGTACTGTCCTGTCAAAGAAGCATACTTGAAACACATTACACAAAATTTACTCTGTTCTAGATAAATTCTTATAAGAACTGTCTAGATCATTCTTTTATATTCAACGATTTTGACTCATTATTTTTCGAATTGTTTGGTGAAGAATTTTTTAAAATATTCACGATGTTTGTCTTTTTTTTTCAGACTTAGGCGTGAAATTCAATAAAAGGAAATACATTACTTTTATTACTTGATAATTACATTAAATGAATTACAATGTGAAGGTTCTGTAAACTTGAGTTCTATCATTAAAACGTCTTACATCTAACTCTTAGTTTAACAAATGATTAATAATTAATATACATGAAAGTAATATTATTCTGCCTACAAAAATTGTGAAATATTGTGCTTATTAAAGCATAATTAAACCAATGAACAATTTAACCTAAGGTTTACATACACTGATGGGTAAAAAAAACCCAACACCAAGAAATAATTATTGTAGAGTAATGAAATGTCAGCATTTATATAGATACGCAATTGATTACAATTTTAAGATCACAGGTTAATTTAAGCCCGATAAGTGCCATTGCAGAAGTGAAATACAGGTACATTAATAACCGATGTAACCACCAGACTTTTGAATGCAAGCATATAAACGTGCATGCATTGAATCATATAGGTGCTGGATGTCCGTTTGTGGGATGGAGTTCCATGCCTGTTGCACTCGGTCGATCAATACAAGAACGGTTAATGCTGGTTTTGGATGACCCTGGATGTCGTCTGGTTGTCGTCCAATGATGTCCCTTACGTGCTCAATTGGAGACAGATCTGGTGATCTGGCAGGCCAAGACAACATATCGACACCTTGTAGAGCACGTTGGGTTACAACTGCAGTATGAGTTCAAGCATTATTTTCTTGGAAAACACCTCCTGGAATGCTATTCATGAAAGGCAGAACAACAGGTTGAATCACCAGATTGATGTACACATTTGCTGTCAGGGTGCGTAGGATAACCATGAGAGTCTTCTGCTGACATAAGATCCAGACCATAACGCCAGGTGTAGGTCCAGTGTGTCTAGGCCGCAGACAGGATGGCTGCAGCCGCTCACCTGGCCTCTTCCTAACCAATACACGGCCATCACTGCATCAAGGCAAAACCAGCTTTCATCATAAAACACATCAGATCTCCACTCCATCCACCAATGAGCTCTAGCCTGACACCACTGACGTCGCAAACGGCAATGGTTTGGCGTTAGTGGAATGCAAGCTACAGGACGTCTGGCTTGGAGCTTTCCTTGAAGTAACCAATTGGTAAAAGTTCGTGGTGTCACTGTGGTGCCAAATGCTGCTCGAATTTCTGCTGCAGAAGCAGTACGACTCACTACGGCCATACGCCGAACACGGCGGTCTTTCCTCTCAGTAGGGCCACATGGCCGCCCGGAACCCGGTCTTCTTAAGACAGTGTCTTCCCTTGACCATTGCTGCCAACATTCATGTACAGTGGATGCATTCCTGCCAAGCCTTTCTGCAATCTCGAGGAAAGAAAATCCACCTTCTTGTAGGCCTATTATATGACCTTGTTCTAATTCATTGAGCTGTTGATAATGGCTTCTTCGTCTTCTTAAAGGCATTGTAGACTATCATCAACTCATAAAATCCCGACGCCAAAGAAAGTTCAAGAACGTTACAGTGCGTATTTAAAGCAAACCTGATTTGCATCTTCCGTATGTCGCTATTAGCGTCACACTGATGCGCCGAGCGCAAAATTTGAATCGACGTCTTTCAAATGTATGAACACGTCTGACAAATTTTGTTTAGCTAGCACAACTCATTCTTGGTCTTGGGATTTTTTTCCATCAGTGTATTATGTCTTTAATCGATTGGAATGAGTTTTAAAGAAATTTGAAACAATCATAAGTAAGGAAATGAAATCGCCATAAGTAATGAAATCGTCATAAGTAATGAAATGAAATCGGTTTTAAAAGAAATCCAAATGTGCAATATTATTCTTTGATTTATCTCAATAATAAATATTAAAAATAAGTTTAAAGTTTCAAGAAACAAATAAAACACTAAATTAAATATGGATCTTTCTTTCTCCTTATTTGAAATTTACTTAAAAGTGCATATGTATTTCAAATATATTTAAAACATAGATCACCTATTTTCAGAAAAAAAGATTTAATAGTACTTATAATGTATATGTATGTATGCACATTCTATGCAGATTATAATTTTTAAGCATGCTCATTATTTTCAAAGTAGTCTGTAATGTTTAACACTTAGAAGAGCACCAACGTGATGCAAAATATTTGCATATATCTAACAAAAACAATAAATTATATTCATGATTTTAGCAAAACAAATGCATTACTATTTTGTTTATGTTTTACTTTTTCATGGTAATAACGTTCGTGTAAATAATTACAACTCAGAAATAAGATTATTTTGAAATCAAGTCAGTAATGAAAAGTTGAAACGAATAAAACAGCTTCCAATAAATTGCATGTAAGTTCTTGTAAACTAACAATGTGTTTTTCAGTTGATATTAGAATAAAATAAAAATGAACACACACAAAGAATCAAACAGCTATCAGGCATTTTAATTCCCTAAATAATTGAGAGATTTACTTGAATCTGCAAGCATATCACAAAAACGATTTTTTATCTTTAAAATCGATTGTCTGCAGTAAATTAGAGAACTTCCCTAGGGGCAAATAACCGTAATGGGAAACTAAAAATTAATTTGCTCTGATACATGTTTGTCTTGATTCTTTTCTATACAGATTTTAATTATTTAGGAATAAAAATAGGTAAATTAGGAAAGAGATAGATACTTTAAAATGGCAACAAAAATATAATGGTATACTGAAAATATTTGCATTACTTGAGAAATAAATGATGAAGTTAATGATATTGTTCTCCCCATTTTATTCTTTATAATTAATCTTGCACAAAAATCTTTTTAGTTGCCTACAAGAATTTAAACATTTTTGATAGTTTAATAAAAAGAGAAAAATTCATTAATAAATACACTGCAGCACCGCAATTTTCTGTTCAAATCATCATTTACTAACTTATTGTTTATGAATATATTAATAATTAGTGAAAAATATTTACTATGATTTCAAGATAAAAGGTAATATTCTTTTTGAAAACAAACTAGAAGTTAAATCTTCGTAAATATCTATGAGGCAAAAATTTATCTAAATATATTTATTAGATTATTATAATAGTTGTTAGATTGATTTTTAGATTATTAGATAGAAATTAAATAAAGCAGATTAATTAATTTTTACTCATATAATATTAATGAATGTTGCTACTTTTTTCTATGCGGTTATGAAATTAGGAATAAATGAACTCGAATTTTTTTTTTTTATAAAACAATATTTAAGATTATGAAAAGTAAAAATATTCTGCTAAGCCCTATTTTTTTTCTTTTCATAATTCATAGTTCTTAATAAATTTGTGAAGATAATTACAAATTTAATAAGATCTTCACAAATAATCGTAATTAAAATTTATGACTGAAAGAAACAATATTTTTAGAATACATTTCTTATAACTATATTTTTTTTATAAAGTATATATATATATATATAAGTTAGTTCTTAAAAATTATTTTATATAATTTATTTTATAGAAAGGATGAGGTATTGAGTTGATTTCTCTTTAAATTAAATTTATCATGGACAAATAAATTTAAAGTAGATCAACGTATTATATTTTTAAAAATAATTTGACTAGTTAATATTTTTGTGATAATATTTTTAAAAAATATATCTCATGTAATGCTTTTCCCTTTTCTGTAGATTTCAGTTAATTATATTAAGAGAAAATAAAGAAATAATCGTACTCCAAAAATAATTCTTTAAAGTTTAAAGTACAATAATAATACGATAACATTTGATATGCGAAAATATTTATATTATTTATTGAATTAAAAACTCTAATTTTAAAAACTATCTATATAATCAATATATTAAATATCACTCTATACAAAATTATTCAGCAATTACAATTTTATTTAATAATATATATAAAA
>JAPDSC010093694.1:0-13110 GCA_026290005.1 Latrodectus geometricus | reverse complement strand
AGATTATGAGTAATAATTTATTCTTGAATGTTTTGAATTTGAGCTAATTTAACATTAAATTTCTCCATAATAAAAATAACCATATTATTTATACAATTTTTTTCTAATACAGCTGGAAACATTTGATATCCTTAAGTAATAAAAAATGAAAACAATAAGTTATAATATATTAATTTAAATATTTAAGACTTATATTTTAATTTCATTATTGATTTATCAGAATTTATATTAAAATAAAGTAATCGGCAAAATTAAAGAAAACAAAAAAGCATTGAGTTAGGTAAATTTGATATAAAAATTATTTCTCACTCTAAGGAAACTGTGAAAATTTTTCTTAAGCACATTGTAAAAAGATGATATTTTTATCTGATTAAATACTATATTCTCTACAAAAGAATTTGGGGTCATGAATTTCCCATGATTACAAATGCTACTTTATACTGAAAATAAATTTAGAATTTTTATATTGATGACAATTTCATTTTATGATTTTATTTTTAACATTGTCACTCCTACAAATTTAGTTTCCACAAATTATTGATTATTGATTTATAAATGTCTTTAAATAAAAATTTTGGATAATTCATTTTCCTCAGATTTATTGTAGTTTTTGAAAATATTGTGACTCCATCATTATATCTAAGCTTTTCTTGTGGGTATCTTTTAGTTCTCTTTTATGCATACTCTTTTATTGCTTTTCATAATCTATAAATTTAAAGTTTTCATTTTGTTCATTAATTTTTGTTTTAAGTGGCTTCAAATAGAGAAAAATGCTTTTTATTTGTGATCAATAGTTTTAAAAAATTCATTTTAAAATTACTTAATACATATAACATTAAATTATTTATGTAAATGTAATGAAGTTTCATATTTTATTTAAAGCTTGGTAAAAAAATCTAAAAAGTAATTTAATTGATTCAGTTATTTAAAATTGTATTATTTAAATAATAATTTTTATCCCTTTTTAATTCTTACTCGAAGTTTATATACAATAATAGGGATTTTTATATGAAGGCTATTATTTAGATTTGATGATTTTATTCTGTGAATTCCATGATTTTTATTTTTATACATTAAATCTAATAAAATCGAAATATCAGATTAATTATATCATACAATCATCATTCCAGATTAATTCATTTTAATCGAAAAAACATTTTTTTAGAATTACATCTGTTTTAACAGAAATAACTTTATTAATTTTGTATGTAAATTAAACACATTCTTTCATGTTTATTATTTTTTTGATTCATCATCATGAAAACTATTAATAAATTTTAATTAATCAGAAGAATTTGAAAAATTAAAAATTCATCACTTAGAGAAAGAAAAAAGTCAATTAGCAGGGTTTATTCTTTCTACCGAGTAATTAATGATGTTAGCTTTTCTTTTGCTACCTTCTTTTCATGTTGCAATACTTTTTAAGCCATCATATTTACTTATTTTCAGTGTTTCTAATTATCGTTGCTATGTTCTTTTTAATATATTAAAAAACTATCAGCTACAGGTGCTTCAATTTTGCAATAACAGATTAAGAATTGATTGCATGCATTCTAAGAAGTTTCGAACATGGTTTATTCATACACTCTATAAGCTACCCTTTTTTTCCGAAAAATTTAATTTAATATTTTTCTTTACTAAGAATTATTATTCGGCATATTTTTATGGTATTCTCTGATAATATTCTCTTCCATTACGTTAGTTCTCAAATACAATAGGTTATATATTTTGTATCAAAATTAGACTTTTTTTATAAATTAAAAATTATCAATAGAAATAATTTTCATTTCTTAAAATCTAGAAATAAAAAGTGATACTTAAATTGATATAACAAATAAATTGACTTAAAATTTCATTTGCAACAATACTATTCTTATTCTCGTTGTATTTCTGTTCCTATTACTTAAAATCAATTAATGGGATAAAATATGTAAAAGAAATAAAGTAAAGAACATCAGCTGTTTTTTACTGTTCTTCATTATCGATTAAAATTTCGTGGCAGTTTGGAGATAGCCTGATAAATTTTAATCAAGATCTAGTTAAAAGATGGACATATGAGCTCGTACAGTTTACTACATGGTTAAATTAAATTAAATTAAATAAGTTACAATATAATTTTAGGATAAATTAGAATGAATAATACAACTGTGTGGAATAATAAGAATTAGGAAAATATTAACCAGACTCTGTACATGTTTAGTGCCAGTGAATGTATGGTGTATTGAAGAATAAAACATGATGCCATGTAAATGGTTACAATTTTAATATTTTGCTCACACATTTTTTCTTAATCTGTGAATGGTTTTATGCTGATTTCATGAAAAAAGGAAAAATTTAAAGAAAAGCAAAGTTATTTTGCCTAGCGAATTGCTGATTTAATCAATTATAATCGCAATTCCGACCTTTATGTTCCTTTAAAGTACATGAATTTGATTTTTTCAATTAAAGTAATCCTTCGAAATTCCCTTTTTACACTCAAGAATTAGCTTCTTTTATAAATAAACTAATTAGGTTTGAAGTTATAAGATTTCAGTGAAGCAATATTTTTATCCAACAGCATATTTCATTGGAACTTTTTTCTAAACTAATATAAAGAATAGTGTCAAAGAAAAATTTATTAAAATTAGTATTTTGCCTTGCCTGAAGGAATACAACTATATTATCCAGAGGAAAGGACATTTTATTGTTTATATTGTGAAATATCGTAGATGTAGAACATTAGTTTTCAACTGTAAAAATTATAGAATAAAATGTTACAAAATACTTCGTCTCTTATCTATTAGGCATTCAACCAATATTCCACAAAAAATCTTCTGAAGAAACAATTGTATCATTATAGATTATTTGAAGGAAATCCTACTACGACCTCTTGCTGGGAAATTATTATGTAGAAGGCCTTAAAAATGAAAGGGTTTTATGGTTAGTGATATTTTGAAAGGAACTTAAATGATTTTTGTTATGAAATTTAGAGCAAAAATTTTATAATAATTCATTGTTGTTATAAAAGTTCAAAACTATCATTGAAAAATTTCTATATTGTTCCTAAAATCATAACTGAAAGATCAAATACATTATTAAATTGCTATTAATTTTCTCAAATAAATAATATAAAAATGTTTTCTCTTTATGTTTACCTATACCAATTAAATAAAATTAATAGAAATCTTGAAGCAATAAATATATCCCATAGCATTCCTACTTTATGAAATTATATTTACAAAATTTCTTATAATTAACTGCAATTGAATTAACTCGTCAAAAAATAATAAAAATTCTCCATCAATTAAAATTTTAATAGCTTAATTTAATTTATTTGAAATTACTCTTGACCTATTATGATAAACCTAAATGGTATGCGTTTCAATCTTGTTTAAGTGTTAGTAAAATAAATGGTTTTAAAAAACTACTAATTATGTATAATATAAAACCCACAATTAGGACACATCCAAATAATTCCTCTATTGGTTTTGTAAACTTTCAAATCTTCTTTAAAATCATTTTTTGTCATTTACTTTGTGAATAAAAATTTTGGACACAAATCAATATTTACTGAATGAAATGAATTTGCATATATTGCTTGTTTCAAAGTTTGAAAGTATTTCACCAATCATCATAAAGTCGGAATAAGAATTTTCAATTCATGTTTTACTTTTCATTCTATAATTGGCATAATTTTCAATTCAAATTATTTTTAACATTTCTGTGTTTCAATTTATGTCCTTTGTTTGCTGTGAATTTTATTTCATATAAATACTTATCTGTAATAAGAAAATATAAATAAGGGTTAAAATAGTATATTTTAGTATTGTATTTTCTAAATTTAATTTAAAAATTTTATTCAACTAATTACACTATCATGAATTTATTTGTTGCATGAGCATTTACCAATAAGTAAATCACAGGTATAATGTACATCAAGAGCAGACTTCAGACAAAATTACTAATATTTAAATTTATGCGAGTTAAAAGTTCCTGTTGATTATTTAATCTTTTGTTGTCAAAAGTAGATTTACATCAAGGGGATGTTTAAGCAACCTTCACTAGATTTTAATGATTCGGATTGAAACAACCTCGTTGTAAATCTATATGTTTCAACATTCTCTAAGGAAAATACCATAGATCAAACCTTTTGAATAACTGAAGGCATTGTGTACTGAAACATTATCAGGTAGAAACAGATTTAAAATCTCTTTATTAATATTACGTTATGTTTATTCCTTAAGATAGAAATGTGCATAAAATATATGTTAATTACAAAAAATATTAATCGGTACATAGGTCAATATTTAAAATAATTATTCCATATAAATTCATAATATCCTTTTTAATCTCAATTACTATAAATATTAAAAATAATTAAAGTAAAGCATATATTAGACATATATAATATGTCAAAAAATTAAATTTAAACTAAAAAAGGGCCTATGAATGTATAACGTAATGAAAAGTCTTAAAAATACAATATCCAAAACAAAAAAGATACAATGTATCTTTTTGTTCTGGATATAGTATTTTTAAGACTTTTCATCACGTTTTACCTTCATAGGCACTTTGTGATACTAAGTAAAAGTTACTAATCAAATGTAATTTTTAACTATTGTTATATTTCATATAACTGGATATAAATAATAATAGTAACATAATTATGTGTTGCAAAATGAGGAAGAGGAAATTCTTTATCTCATAGTGCACAAACTTTTAATAATAAATAAGGTAATTTTTCATTTGTGAATTTTGTCACTGTTACTTAAAGAGGACCAACTAAATACGCTTAAAAATACTTTGATTGCAGGAATTTTTACTGTATTAGAATTGAACATGTTTTGATTATTGAATGCAGGGGAATTTTACCAGATTCAAATTAAAACCATCGGTTTATATATAGCATACAACATTTATTTAATTCTGTTTTTAATTAGTTATGCAGTCTAAACCTAATTCTCGTATAACCAAACTAATTCTAGGAGTATTATTTTGGAATTAATTTTAGAGGAAATTGTATTTAATTGATTCGTATATTTTTGCGAAATGCTATAAGATTAAAGTAACGCTTATTCAATAGGGAATTTTTTTTACGATTTTCTAGAAAAAAATTTTGCAAGAGTTTCAGCAATGTTGCTTTAAATAAAAACTATTGTTATCAAATACATATAAATAATCTAGTTTATTATTGGTTATAACAAAGTCAGAATTTAATAACTGCTAAATATTTAGATTTAGAAACTTAAAATTTTAGATTTACACACTATTTTCATATTTATGACACAGAAGAACAACTTTATTCAATGTAACACAGAAAAATCAAGCTTGAAAACCTTTTTCAATAGGAAACATTAAAGTTCACTTCACTTATTAGCTCATCATAGCAAAACATATTAAATTAATATTTAGGAATTATGTGTGTCATTTTATATCAATAAGGGCCATGGTGGCCTGGTTAGTTAGGGTGTCGTTCTAGTTACCAAAAGGTTATGAGTTAAAATCCCGGCTTTGCCGAAGATCATTCGTGTTCACTAATGGCGACTGTGTCGCAATGTCCACCATGTTCCCATTCCAAATTAATATCTCTGGGAGTGGTTGAAGCCATGCTATGAGTCTTCTCTGGTTATAATCTCTAAATTCGAAGATTCAGATGATGCTGCTATCTATGAGCCAAATGTCGTTTTCCACCTTCGTATGAGTGGCTCTATTCAAAAATGGAAGACACTCTTCCTCTGACCTCATTCGCCTAGTCTCTTGACGGGCAAGCTTGGCGTTGCCAAGTGTCATTAGAAACAACAACAATATCAATAAGGAATAAATTTTAGATAGTATAAAGATTATACATATTTAAAGTTTATATGCACTGTATTTGAATAATAACTACTATTTTTTTCATTAATTTTTAGGAAGAAATATTACCTAAATAGAGTTTAATTGAATTCAGTAAATAAAATATAAAATGATTTATGGACATTTCAATTTAAATAAAAGTTAGTTTGTTATTTAACATATTATTTTAAGAATTTTCTTTACTTTCAACATATTTTATAAATGTTTTCCATTTGGTTAAAGTATACAAAAACCATAAATTAAAAATAAATTATTTAATTTGATAATTTATTTGACTCTATCGTTAAATAAGTCTTTTTTTTATAATAAACCCAATAAACTTACTATATACAATTCTGTTTTTCGTACAAGGTAAGGCTTTTAACAAGGTAAAATATTTCTGCATAGGAAGGTGTTGTGAAATAATTTCTTTTTTCTGTGAATTTTATGCCTAGAATAATTAAAGCATACTGACACACAATGAAGGAATCATGTACCTTTGTGCATAATTAAATACATAAAAATAGCATTTAAAACTATTAGAATAACACAAAATTCCTTTAATTTAAAAGTTGTTTTTGCCGCATTTAGCTATGATTATTCTTTGAAAGCAAATCATTGTTATAAAAAACTAAAAGTTAATTTTAATAAATAAATTTTGGTCAAAACTTAGTTTCTGAATTTAATGAGTTCAATTTAACATTATTTAATCCAGCATTAAGTAATTAATAAAAGAAAGTTAATTACTCTAAAAATAGTAAGAACTCAAAATTTGAATATGAGGAAAAAATATGTATTTAATGCAGAATAGATTAATATTAATTATGTACTTTAAAATGCTTTGTATTTTATTTATCATAATTTTCCTTGTACTATTATAGAACTGTAATACATTCAAATTGGAATAAATGTGTTACATAGCAATAAAAAATAGAAGGTAACTGAAAACTAAGATTAATTTTCAATGTTAAAACATTATATTAACAATAAATAGTTTTTTAAAGTTCCAATTAATGATCAATATGAGTTTGTAGTAAAATCTTTAACAAAGATCTTAAGTATGTTAATGAAATCACTGTTTCCAAATATGGATTATTGAAACATTTTTAAGGATTAATTCCGTTTTTTGTACAAACATATAGGACTATCATTATACCCATTACATACTTAATAGTAATTGATTCGTAATCAATTGCTATTAATATGTATTAATTCAATAATTAATTTGTAATAGTAATTGATCGGTAATCGTGTTGAGCAGTGTGAAAACAGTATAACATGCTGAACTGTTTGTGATAAGGATAAGACTATATCTCTTTAAATAGTTAACGATATATAAGGCAATATGCTATGATTATTATATTTTATAATTAAGATAATTTTTTACTATATAATTTTAATGTTTAATTTAAATACTACAATTTATAACTTTCCAAAAGTTGTATTCTAATCAATCATGACATTTAAAAACTCATATATTTTGAATTTTAGGTCACACATTCCTTTAAAAGTGTTTAATATCCCAACCCCACACACAAATGTAATAAATTTTAAAAATAAAATCTAACACCTGTATGCCCACATATATTATGTAAACTAATATTTAAAAAATAGTGAAAAAGTTTATATATAAAACTTTCCCTTTATTAATGAACAGTTATGTTGAAAGAATTGAAATTCAGTTAAATTACTTTAAATTATTTTTAATTTATTGATTCTACTTTATAAAGTAACGGATTTTTGTCGTAACGTTTAAAATTAGGAAAATATAAATGCTTTAAATAAGTCTCTTTATATTGAAATAATATTTTATGAAATAATATTTCTTTAAACTTAAATCTTTTGAATACAAACTTCCAGGAATGATATATTATCCTGGAAATTATTATTGAAATTATTTTTAATTTATTGATTCTACTTTATAAAGTAATGGATTTTTGTCGTAACGCTTAAAATTAGGAAAATATAAATACTTTAAATAAGTCTCTTTATACTATAAATATATATAAATAATATTTTATGAAATTATATCTCTTTAAACTTAAATCATTTAAACACAAATTTCCAGGAATGATATTTTATCATAATAGCTTGATTTCTTAAAATAACTGATGATGAAATTGAAAATTTTATTCTTTTAGAATATTATTTTTATATGTCTTCACAATATTATGTTGCAATATTGTGTGAACTAAATTTAAATTTACTTTAAAAAATTGCAAATATTTAAAGTTCTTTTATCGACTGAAAGAAATGTGCTTGTTATGTCGTTTAGAAACGTCAAAGAAATGTTATCGTTATCTCGTTAAAAAATTCTTCCTAAATTGTTTTTTAAATAATGATCTTTGATTTTCTTCTTACAATATAATTTTAGCATATTTATGTAATGTAAAAAGGATATGTAAGAACAATTGTATGCTTGTATAAGTTTCAGCATACTTCGAATATATTACATCAAATAATAATCTAGATTTGAGTTATCAGTGATTCACTTATTAAATACAATTTAAAATAACTTACCTCAATTTTTAAACAAATCAGAATAATTTTAAAAAATCGGAATAATATTAAGAGAATGGAGTGAAATATTTTTAATGAAAAAGTATATATAATATATAAAAATGTTTTCAATAATTATATGAATTTATGCTTATTAATCTTGTTATTTTTTAAAATTTTAAGATTAAATTTTCATGTAAAATTTTATTAGAATGTGCGAGAGATAGTATAAATAGCATATTGCTCAGAAAACTAAAACTTTTGCTTTGGTTTCTAATGCAAGGATACGCCCTATTTGATGATTCGTTTTTTCGGGGAAGTGTATAATTATTTATTTAGTGTGAGAATATTGTCAGCTTAATGAATTAAATATTTTTTGAAAGTTTATTAATGAATTAGCTTCATTTTTATACATTAGTAACATGTAACAATGCTAAAATAGTTTCAGGTTTTCTTTATAACACCTCTTAACATTTATTTTATAATAATTGTTCCTGACAGTTATTTTATTTGCTTAGATGAATATTTAATGAAACAATATTATTAAAATTTCAAAAATGCATATAAAGTTTACTAGATTTTAAATATCTACATAATTAAGTCATTTATAAATTTAAAGTTTTTTTAATGAATTTGATGCTTGTTACATAAGCCATTTGTTTTAGCAACATAATTTTTCTCAAAATTGATATTTATATATTTGTTTTAAATAATATTATTATGTATTTTTTCTCTATTTACTATAATTTATGGAGTACAATTTTTGTAATTTTTTCCAGGGTTTACTTTTACTGCATATATAATCTATCAAACTCCAATCAAATATCTTAACTGACTTGAGTCTGATTATATAACGTGACTTTTTTAGACATAATAAATTATAAATACATAATTGCACATTTAAATTATTCTGATTACAAAATAATTTATTGTTCCAAATTTTATTGCTGTTTCTATTAATTATTTTTAAAATATTCAAAATTTTAAATTGAGTTTGTGTATTACAATATTTCCTTTATCCAGTAATTCTTATATTTACATAATTTATAGTGTTAAAATATTAATAATGATTAAATAAATATTAGTTTTACTAAAATACTATTCAATCAATTATTAAGTCATTTTTTATATAGTAAATATTCTTAATAATGAATTACGTGGTACATACTGTTTGAAATCAGAGAATAATAGGAAATAAATTACAAAAAATATAATCTAATAATTTTTTTAATGTATTTTATTTTGAATTTTAAATTTTAAAATACTTGCAATTGATCTAAAAATTTGAACCATTGTTTAGCTCCAAAACTGTTAGCTTTTTTTTCCCTTGATACTTTTACAACTTGGCAAATCATATTACCTGCATTTGAACGACAATATTTTTTGCAATGCTTCGTTCCATTTTACTAATAAAACATTTTCTTCTTCAAGATAAAATATTTTGTAGATAGTTTTGCATTGATATACAAATATTTGGTATTTTGTCAAGGAACGTTTGATGCATTTTCTTCATATATATTTTATGCTGTTTTATTGAAATGCTGAAATGTTAAACATTTTTTATAAAATAAAATGTTGTTATTTTCCAAAAAAATATGAAAGGAAAAAGGATATTTCCCTTTAACATATTCCCTGATGTTGTTGAGTTCTACATTAAAATATTTTCGTTTGATATTTTCACAATTTATAATATTATGAATTTAAATTAAATCAATTTCTTTTAATGTGATCCTTTTAAAGAATTATGACCTAAAAAAACTTCTTTCAAGTTATCGATAATTCTCCTGAATAAAAAAATACGACTAGCTACTTTTGATTTGATTAATTGATCAATTCCTTGATTGTCTAGGAAATAATTAATTATTATCCTAGACTTAAAATTATATTTAGGATAAATAGAAGGAGTAGGGAAAACAACTTTTATTCCAAAATAAATTCAGAATTTCTTTCACTATCACAACTACCGCAATAACTTATTTTAGGAGTTCATGTGCAATATGTGAGAAGTTACAAAGTATTGAAAACAACTGCCTTATATTCATGGTTCAAAGATATATCTAGGACACACAAAAAGCATTTCCAAGAATACAGTATCAAAATCTAAGTTCATTATTACGTAAAATTAGTAAAACAAACCAAATTAGCTACAGGGAACAATTACTATAAAATTACAGTTAAATGTAACTTTAATTCAGTAGAGAAGATTTTAAAATATTATTAAAATAGTTTGCATAAAAATTTTAAGTTAATTTGATCAATTTAATCTTGTCAATGATGATGTTAATAATGTTTAATTCAATAATTTTATTTGATTTTTTATTTGGTTTAACTAGTAAAAACTGCAAGTTATTTAGAAACATGAAAACATTTAAATTCCTTATTAAATTAAATTATGCAATGTATGCCCCATTAAAATATGCAACTCAGAAAATTTTATTTTTCAGGCTTTTATTTACTGAATGAATTTTGCTTATTGTTTTATGAAGCACATTTTTTATATTATGTAAAAGTACAAAAATAAAGTAATTATATAAAATACATGCTTGATATTATGTGAAATATAATTGTATTTAGAAATAATTAGGATTATTTATTAACATTATTAAATTTCATTATATTACAATTGGCATTTTATTTAATCATCAAATATAAAATCTAAAAGTTAAAGATGGCTGATAGATAAATATCACATGGCAACCAGGATAAAGTATATAATATAATTTAATGATATAGTTCCAATAATGCATAAATATTAAGAAAATATTTAAAATAGGATATGTTTGTTTCAGTTGTGTTGCGCAATAAACAAAGTGTGTTAAGAAAAATTTGCTCTGTTAAGCAAATTCATTGAATTTAGTATTACTGCGTAGTACTGAAATGTTTTTATTTTATATCTCAAATAAAAAGGTTTTTCCTTTCTATATACACCATATGATTTAAACTTCTATATTTAACATACAAGACTTACAAAAATTATTCATTTTAAAAAATAATTGACACTTTTAGTTATGAAAAGATAGACAATTAACTAGAAAATAAAACAGATAAAAAGAATTTCGAATCTTAATTTTCAAAATAGGTGCATTGGGAAATAAATTTTACTTTTTATCGCCCCAAAATATTAATTATAAAATAAAAAAAACTAACCATATTATCAAATGCAACTCAAGAAATTAAGATAGAAAAACAAATGTCTTAATACATATTTCAAATTGATACAATTATAGTTGAAGAAACATGATGAAGAAAATACAACAAACTTAAATTTTACTACAAACAAAATTAAAAGCGTTTTAATAAAATTTTTGTGAATAATTCAAGTTCTGCTGGTAGTTAAAATTAGTGTTTGTTAATAAGATAGAGAGTTATTTCTTTGATATTTTTTAAGTAATAATAAGAAATGAATTTAAACTACCATCAGTTTTTCATTTTAATTATAGTACTATTGCACTGAAAGTACTTTAATGCATTTGTATAAAGTACTTCTACATATCATTCTATTAGCAGGGGATGAAATTTCTATTTGCACATAATTTTGAGATTACTTTCACTATTATTTCAAATTTTACTTTTATCACTTTTTCCTTAGTTTCAATTGCATAAATTTTTCTTAAATTTTAGAGGTAAACACGAATAAATATTCTACATTTCGTGTATAATTCTAAACGTCAGTTTCAGTTCAGTCTGGCATCATTCATTTTTTTTTAAATCTCATAAACTTTAACATCGATATTTTTTAAAATTATCAAAGCTTATTCTAGAAGACTTAAATTATAAAAACTCAAGGAAACGATCGAAATTATTTATTTACATTATTCAAGCAAGTGAGTTTTAAAGCAGAAAACTTAAAAAATATAAACTACAAATATTACGAAAAATTTATTATAAAAAGTTTTGACTATTGTATGAAAATTAATATATTTTTAGTAGTACGCATGAAAAATAATATTTTTTCATACTTCATTTGAGAGTTAATTAAACTTTTCAATTGGATTACTCCCAATTAAAAAAAATATGCAGGGTTAATAAATTTCCAGAGTAAATTACACTTTGCGCATATTTAAGAAGTTAAACATTTTCAAGTACCCTCTTATAGCTATTTTCAGAATTCTTTATTTCAAGAAAGTGGGCAGCTTTTATTTTATAACTTTCTCGAAAACATTGTTCGAATAAGTATAATTTGCTTGTATTTTGTATCATCACTCATGACTCAAAATACGAACATACTAATGTACATATCTAATACTTATAATTTTTGAAATTATCTCATAAATATTTTCAGCAATAATTTTATACCTTTAATGTAACTGAATTCATTCAAAAACGGAAGCAAGTGAAAGCTACCCAACCTGTCTAGCGGTTAGCGTACCTGACTACAGATGGGTGGGACCTGGGCTCGAATCCTGGCTCGGATATGGATGTAATTTCTCTCTCTCTCTTTCTTGTCTTTGTCCTTTCCTTGTGTGTTTGTGAATGTTTGCCTACCCTATAAACGGGTACCTATGGTATGTGTGTACTGAGGAAGTCGGACTCCACACCAAATATGGTTCAGCTGGAAAAGTGGAGCTGCGCACCCCATATTGCCAGCCTGGCTGGCACACGACAATAACAACAACAAGTGATTATATTCTTACAATTTACATCAGAAAAAAATATAAAAAATTTTTGAAATCTGATTCTATGAAAATGTCTACGCCTTTACAAAAGTGGTAAATAAGAATTCAGCAAAGCACCAATATTCAAGTAAATAGAAATAAATTTCTTTCCTGCACCATTACATTTATTATATATATATATATA
>JAPDSC010093693.1:0-13569 GCA_026290005.1 Latrodectus geometricus | reverse complement strand
AAGAAATCATATGTCTATGACACTTTCATAATAAATATTGAGAATTATAATATATGAAAAGAAAGATAAAAAAATACACGAAAATATCTCATCTTTCAATCTTTTCTGCTACATTTTTTCAGAATTTTATTAGAATGTGCACTTATTTAAAACATTAAAGAGAATAATACATGTCAAGAAAATGAAATATAAAAGAAAGAATATAATACAATAGTTATTTACTTTTTCTTTTGTGTTTTGGGGCTTTCATAAGAAAGTTTAATTTAGAAGACTGCAATAAGAAATGGATCGGAGGGAAAAATCATTAAATTTTTGTCCACCATCCATTTTCGTTAATTTGTTGGTTGTTCTTTTCTAACAATTTATCGTATGATTTAACTCAAAGAAACTGTAAATTACTCATGTAGAGTATACTGCAGAAAACAAAAGAGCATATTATAGTTCAAACTGCTTTTTCGATATTTTGTGAATTTTATTAGAAGGACATATTAAATCAACAATTTAAATTTTTAACACGCAAGTTATTGCGTGGCAGCTCAATAATTTAAACGTTTCAGGTATAGCAATTTAATTATTATACTACGTATTACCATGTCTTTCGTAAGCAAAAGGTAAATTTTTTTGAGGATGGTAACTCCGTTTCAGTATTATCAACATCTTGATTTACAAGAGGAATTTTCCACAGCAGTGTTTCATCCCTGAATTGCAAAAATGAATTTCGGAAACTCTCAAGCACTTAATTTGAGAGATATGTATGCCTGAAGAAGACAGTGCATGATAAGATTATTATTGGTAGGATTATATAGTTCCTATCAAAACGCTCCGAAATCAAATCCAAGTTTTGTTTAGTAACAGGAGATGGATATAACCTATTCTTTTCATGATTATCTGTCGGGAAGGTATTTCGGAGCATTCAGGGTTTCTTTACAAGCGACACATGAATTTAAGCCAATTTTTATGAAATGTTCTCCTAGAAAGCAAAACATGATATATAGTAAGATTTATCGTAGTAAAATTCAGTTATTATTATATCTACTAAGATTATCAAATCCTTTTCTCCTCATTGTTAATCAACAATGACTAAGATCAATCCATTGATCTTCAATGTAGAAGGAGCAATTTTCTAATTGTATTCTTGATTAAAATGTTCTATGCATTTTTAAACTCAATCATTATGTTATATGATAATTTTATCTTTGAACGTAAGTATTACAAGCATCAATAAAAGTTGAATCTTCCGTTGAAAATTTACATGTGCAAGGTTATCAAATGTCAGTTTAGCATCTTTCATTGTTAAAATTTAATAAATTTAAATTTATTATATTTATAAATATCATAATTGACTTTTCTTTTTAAACTTGCCCTCTAGAAACAGGCGAAATGGAAGTTATTTGCAAGCCAATTCACTCAACAATTATTTCAACAAACCTTAATCTAACACATATTGATTCTTTTGAAAAAAAAATCTTTAATAAAAAAAATGTTAAGAAGAATCCGACCTTCGTTGTCTTTTATATGATATCATGATCATCAAGAGATTCCAATAAATGTATTAAACACGTGTTTAAATCAATCGAATTTAAATTATGATCAGATATTTTCCTGACACCTCGATAAAAATCTCCCCAAAAGTCAAGCACATAAAACAAAATTTTTCGCTTCACCGAATTTGGCGAGATATCAGCTTACATCTCTAGAAGATTCTTTTCATTCTTAAGTATGGGATATTTGAAATTTCGCAGATGTTGCTATTGGGTTCAAAACATTCTCTTATAACCTTCTGCTGGTTCAGAAATTTCCATCATGTCTGTTAAGATACGATAACGACCGAATGTTGTATGCATTCAGAGCTGTTGCTTTTCTTTATCCAAGAAAGCAGCGTCAATTTATCCATTTCCTTTGATCGATTTATTTTGTTACTTAAATCTTAACTTACATTTGAGTCATGTAGGAAATGCTTTTATACAAGATGAACCTCTTCAGTTGAAGATTTGAATTTCAGAAAGGTCAATAGTGTAGAGGAACAAAATTTTTGAAATAGAATAATAAAATTCTAAAATTAATATATTAATAATTGTTTCCCGCTTCTATACATCGTGGGTTTTAGCGAATAAGAAGTACACGTATAAAATAAATATTACGCATAATAATATACGAATAATTTTGCATGTGAGATGCATTTTTTGACATAAAAAATTATTTTATCTATAGTTTTACACAAAGTAAGGCAAAAAGTTACGGTAATTAATCAGCTTCATTTACCCCAAAAATTACAATAATGAAATTAATACGCAAATTAAGATATATAATTCATGTTAAAACAACCATTCTAATGTCAGGAATTTAAAATAGTTATTTCTTATTGTCAGAATGTTCACTATTGATGTGCAACCTAAACATAAATTCCTTCACATAATGTTTCGTATAGTACAAGATATGCTGAGAAAAATATTTTAAAGTGACAAGAAAAGATATCACTGAAACATATATTTTCTAAAATTAGCATAATATTATAAAAAATTATCAGTTACTCTATCTTAATATATGTAATATTTAATTCATCATTTTACATATAATTCATCATTTCAAGTTTGTGTACAGATGCTGTATATGCCAAATTTTGAATTATTTTATCTACAAAAATATAGCCAAGAAGATGTAATGGTTATGTTATGCCACGAGGATGTCGTAACTGTGACGTAATAAATACTTGAAAAAAGCTTGTACTGTTAAATAATAAATTTAAATCTGATTATATATATTTAAAAAAAAGAAAATATAAGGATATTCATTAAAATACGAATATTGAACATAATGTCCTAAATTACTTCACGATGACGTAAACACTAGGGTTGAAAAATAGAATTTTGTACATGATTCTTATTATTTTCCATCTCTATGATGTCATAAAAACCAAACTACCATACGAACAAGGAAATCCGCCAAAACTGACAACAAACTCAAAAATTGGGTTATACAGCATCTATGCCCGTCGTGTTTTCAACTCCAAGTATGTGTGATGATTTTTTCAGTGACACACGAAATCCCGTAAATTGAAGGCCTCGACCAACTAAATACAGTGATGATAGGCTTCGAGAAGATGTTTAATATTACCTTATTAAACCAAAAATGTCATTACTTAGATATTTCTAGACAAAAACAAAATAAAGTATTTCGAAATTAAATCTTGTAAGCAACGTTTCACAGGCAATTATTGTTTCAAAGTATGCATAAACTTAGAATAATTTTCCAATTAAATGAAAGTAAGCTATTCCTTTATAAGAGCCAACTGTTTCATTTTCCATTCGGAACAAGCAGCCACCGTGAAATTACCAACTAAGATTCCAGTTACTCGGCTTATCTCAAGTTTATCTCTCCCACACAGGACTGTTAATAGAATGTCCAAGTACCACTAAATAGAGCACTCGATCCCCCACTCATATCTCTATTCTCACTTCACTCACGTTTTCCTAGATCCACACCCATCGGAAAGAAATCTTGAAAGAATACAAAAACTATTTTTTTTCACCATTTAATTTCATAGAAAGAGGAGCGTCGTTCCATTTTCATTCGAAGGTAAAATTAAGAGCAAGCAAACACGATAAGAACGTGTCATGGTTTCTTAAACATCAAAAAAAAAAAAAAAAAAAAAAAAAAAAAAAAAACTATTATGGTCACATTTGTGTAAATCATTATGAAAATAAATATGAAATTATGGCCTCTGACAGTGTAATGCTTCGACAAGAGTGAATATTTTTATGGGTTATGTGTCGACGCTATTGAATTTATGTTCAGTAGTTTTCGCGCATGAAATGGTATAGTGAAATAAACATTTCAAATATCCCTTCCATTTATGCGAATGAACACCATAATTTCCGCGAAAGGAAGTTTAATGCCTTGGAAATGTGCTACTTGGCTTAAGATTATACTAAAAGGCCATAAGTTTTCGAGCATTTCATACGTTTCTTGGCTATTCATTTCAAAAATTGTGCTCCCAGTTTGATACAATTCTCTTTAAAAGAGTTTATTTTGATAAAATATCCTCTTTAAAATAAACAGAAACCTTTTTTGAATGAAACGCAGAAGGGATTTAATTTTATTCTTCAAATAGATTTATAATTAGACTTTTTTAAATAAGCTAGAGTAATTCAATTTAAATAAAAATTAATGAAAAACCTAGACTAATTTAACTATAAATGTACTAAAATCTAGCTTTAAAAGTACTTTTAACAGCTTTAAGCTGATTAAAAGGTTTTCTTGGGGTTTTGCATCCCAGAAAACCTGACCACGATGAATAAAATGCATAAAATGTATAACTTACTTTAACAATTGCTTTTTCTGTGGGTATTATTATGATTTTTCAAATAGTGTATGAAGTCTCGATACAGTCACAGTTTAAATAAAAAATTTAAATACTACCAACTGTGATTAGTTTTCCATTCATGTTTTAAATCTGTTTGCACATAAATAAATTATCGAAAGGGCCAGTGCTAGAATAAAGGCAAAGAAGATAAAAAAAAATTCAGAGAGAGAAAGAAAGAAAGATGGACACATAATTATCTTTTTATCGCAAGCACAAAATCATAAATAAATACTATCTACTTCGAATGCTTACAGATCATGATATTCTTTTCTATTTATCTTAATAATTTGCTATACAAGATATGGTGGGAAAGGAGGCCCATTTTTTAATTTAAAAGAATATTGCTTTTATTGAAAATTTCTTTTTTTTTTATCAAAGATATTTAATCAATATGATAACCATTATCAGAAGCTTGTTAATAATTGTGTTCTGTAATTCTTTATAAAAACATTTTAAAAAGCTTATTTTCGAATTTAACAAAAAAGTTACCAAAAATGTATAATACGATTTCGTACTTTCCTAAATAAAATGTTCATACTGAAAACAAAAGAAAAAAGTTTATTATAAAAGTATACCCATTTAAAAGCGTGGATTCGACTTTAATTGCGGGTTATCACGTTATGCGACTATTTGTTCTAAAGACAGTTTTACAGATAAAGTTTTCAAAATAATTTTAATCGCATTTACTTTCAATTCCATTTAAATGTGATAATCAATTTTAAGCATTGATTAACAAATTACGTTCATAAAATTTATAGCCCCAATTAGCAGTTTCTTTTAATGAGTCTTTAAAATACTTTTTAGAAATACCCTAAACTGAAAATGTAGGGATTATATAAAGAATAGAAAACAAGCACTAGCCTTAATTTCCTATTAAAAACTCAAAGAAATATAAATTCAAACCGAGGAAAAAACACCAGAAAATTAAATCCCTGTCATTCAAAGTGGTCATTATCACTAAGCAAAAGCTTTTAGTTTAATCAGGAAATTTTTACTGCCTCTTTGGAAAATCTTAAATTGTGAAAAGCTTAACTGCCTCATTTTTTATTCCAGGATGCAACTTTACTAAACCAATCATTTACTTTGAAACAGCCTCTTCTTTTCAGCGGTCACGTAAAAATCATGAGGGGGTAAAATCTCACCGTCTGGGAATTCGGTGGATCACGTACGCACGGGACTTTCTTCATGACGCCAGGGGGTGTTATTTGCCAGTTATTAAACTGAAGACAGAAAGAACAAAAACAAAATAATAGAAAGAAAAGTATACTTGAAATTTTTTTTTACTTACTAAGTTTTCATTCATGGGATATAGAACCAATCATTATTATAACGCAAATCTTTATTTCAATACTTTATCATACATGCATAATTTATGATGACTATAATATTAAAATAACGAGGAAGGAATTGTTCTCATTTCAGCCCAGAAGTTTATATTGAAGTGAAAGATAAAAAAAATTAAGATGAAAAATTGTGGCTTGAGTTATGAAGTAAAACATTTAAAAATTTGTAATAGAATAAATTTTCTCACGATAATTCTTTAAATTTGAATGAAGGCCTCACTATAAATATAGGATTAAAATCACATATTTTTTTCAGGGTGATCAGTTATTTCGGGCATTTTATTTCCAATATCATTCATATCAACATGCTAGTGTTGATTGAATTCAAATGCAAGTAATGCCATCGAAACAACACAAATCATCTTAGCAACTTTCAAAAATACAGATTCAACATGATTTTTTTATAATTGACATTTTCCTTTTACCCTCTTAATATTAGTGTCGGGGAAATTGAAATAGAATATTTTTGAAAATTTGATTATTCATCTCAGCGACAAGGCAATCTGCGTATTCATTTCAGAGACTTGAAAGACTATGAGTTCGATTCTGCTAATTTGGAAATTTTATTTTTCTACTCCGTTGTCATCGCTACTATTAATGGAAGCGATTCGATAAGGAAATTCATCTTAGTAGCTTTAAAATTTTAAATTCGATTCGGTTTCTTGGGACATTAGTTTAGCTCCTTGTTTTCATTTTTACACCCACGAAAAGTAGTTAATTCTAATATCCTGAAAGTCCCCTTGTCTATAGCCATTGCTTTTAGTTGGTTTGCATTCAATACGTGGTGATAAATGACATCAATATTTCTAAATTATAAATAGTATAAGGAATTAATATTTTCAAACAATAATTATAACTTATTCTAGCTTTAATTTGAAAGAAATTGTTTTACTTGTTTGAAAAATTTAAATTGCTTAAGAATATTTTACACAGGGCAATTATTGTTGCTGATGAATTCAATAAAAAATTTGACTATTAAATTAAAACTCCGAATTTTCCTGAATTTATGAAATTAATTTTACCTTTGTTTCATTATATTGATTCCATATAAATGAAAAAGTGATAAGAATAATTAAAACATTTGCAATTACATAAAAATTTCCTTAAATACTAAAGGAAAGTGATTTTTAATAGAAAAGTTTTAATAGTAATCAAATTTCAATATAAAAACATTATAGAGTTTGCGCACACAAACTCAATTCATAGCACATATTTTCATTTTTATTGAAGATTTCGTGAAATTTCTACTCTTCAAAAAAGAAGTATCATAGTAATTTCAATAAAAAATCCATGTATGTATATAATTTGGAACTTATAATAGTTTTAAACAGACATTTTACTACATATTAATGTACATTCTATGCGTAATTAATATAATCTTGAAGAAAATTTGATTATATGATATACAAATTGTTTGATCATGTAAAATGGCTTTATCGTTATTCTCTCTGATATTAATTGTGAGCTCAATCTCAATATTTCATTAATTTTATTATTATTTTCCAAGTTTTCCCACAAATATTGGATTGTGAAAAAAATGAAAATGAAATAGAACAGAACGACATGAAGATGGAAGATGCATTTAACATTAAATTTTAGTAACTTAAAAATGTTTGCAGTAACTTATGCTTTTTATGCACTTTATAAAATCAAAGTAGACATTTTACATTTATTATGTTATAAGTTGGAGGAAAATTAACGAAATTTTTAATTTTCCTCCAACTTATAAATATTCATTTCAATGGAAAATATTTTTAACCTCTATTAGTTGTATATTTCCATTTTACTTAAACTTATTTTTTTTGAGCAATTTAACAAAAAAGTTTTATTTTTGATATACCTGTTTTCCATCGAATGTCTTAAGCATTATTAAATTTTAAATTTACTTCAAATAAATTTTTTGTCAATAGATTTGCTATCATTTGTGCATTAGTATAAAAAATTTACATTTCTATTTTTTAATTATTTGCTCGCTTGACATTAATACACTTGTAATTAAAAGTAAATTTGAATGTCATTATTAATTTAAGATAAAAATTTCGACAGTTGCTAAGCAGGTTTGGATTGAGAAAAATTTGCAAATTCTGCGAGGAATTATATACGCCTTTAAATATACATTTCCTTTAAAAAAATACTTTCATCTAAAAATTGAAAAACTCAATGATTTTACATTCAAACATAAGGAGTTCACAGGTGCACTAATTAAAGAAATTAAAACAAGAGATGTTTATTATGACTGAAACATAATGAAAATAATAAAGTTATATTGATTATGTTTTGAATCTATGTGTTATAGATAATTAGAAGGAAAAAATGATTAGAGAGATGAGGTTTGGTGTAGAAACTGTTAATGATAGATTTGTGCTGATTTAAACTGAATTGATAGATTTGTGTTTTATTTTCTTCATACATAAGTAAATACAGAAAACACAACTATACTTAATATGTTAGTTAGTTATTTTATTTAAAATATTTCTTCCTTTGCTGTAAAATTTAAATGTAATTTTAATTTTTATAGTTTAGAACAAATAAAAACTGTATTGATAATTATTTTATATTAATTAATTTTTAACTGACTATGTGTGTGAATACGATAATCTTGAAAATATTATAAAGTAATAAATTTATAAAATCACCTCCACACACAACACACAAATATGTTGAAACAAACCATTAAAAATGGATATCAGCTTTGTTATCGTTGTTGTTGGATGGTAAATAGGGGGCGCAGGTGAACTCCAAAGTTTCATGAATGCCATAAACTGTAAGCACCTGCTGTGTCAGCAGGTCTTATACATATGAGTCTTGCAACACAAAACTGGATGCAAATTGAAATTAGATTTGCCTGCGACTACTGTGTTGCTTAAGAGGGAAATATGCGCTTATTATTGCTTACGTATAAACGTTATAAAAAAAAGCAGAAACCTAATTTTTAAAAACTAGAAAATATTTCTTAGAGATCTACCCTTTGAAGTTCATTGTTTATCGTGTAAATAATGCATTCTATGTAACATTTTTACTTAATTTTTATACTTATAAATTTATTAAATTCACTGAAATAAGCTTCAAAATAAATTTCAAGAGTTGTTGTAAATTCAGGCTTTAGTTTAGAACATGCACGAATGACACTTATCCGGGTTGCCTAGGGGTGTCCTTTGGGGTCTCGCCAATTTGTTCATTGTTGGGTGTTGTTGAATATGACAATAAAAATATTTATTTGTAAAATTTTTTACTTCTGTATCACTGCATAGTGTTTTTTGGCACCATTTTGTTTTTTGAAACATGCATAAAAAATGTTTTACAGTTAAAAAATTGCCAATTTTTGCCAAGGGACATATCTTTCTTACTTTTAGATGAGATATAATATTTTTCATACTGATAACTCGTAAGTATTTAATCTTATTGAAAACAGAACAAAAATGAATAAATTTTAATAAATATTTTATCAAAAAAATAATGGAAATATTTTTTTTTATCATTCTATATTAAAATCACCAATAAAGAAGGTTCAGTATCAAACTTCAAACACTAACATTTCTCTGGGAGAAAAAACTCTGACAAGTATTAATGCTGTCTAAATTTAATTCCTAAAATTTAAGTATTTTAGATCTTTTATATTTATTGTTGACAAAAACATAACAAATAAAATTTTGAAATTCGGCATAGGAAGAAGAAACTTGGTATACAAATAAACAGAATTAATATGTGAACTCAAAATTAGAAGTATCTTAAAAAGGAAAATTATTTGTATGTATAATATACAAGAAAAAAATATTTTTTTAACCTATATTTGTAATTTCTCAGATGCCGATAGATGAAAGTTATTATCTGATGCTCGATTATTTTCTGGAAGCATTGTCAACTAAGTTGTCTTCTTCCATTTATTGCCTACTAGAAAGTCTATGCACATACAATAAGGGAGAAAATTTGGAATATTTTAAATGCCCATTCATACATACATCAACCAACATCGACTGTTCAACGAAGTCTGTGGGAAAATGCTGGAACTATTTTCCATGTCGAAAAGCATGTATAATCCTATCATTATACTAGGAAGAGAGACCTTATGATATGTGTTATACCACAGTGTAGCGAACAGCTGAACAACTAAAAATTGATGCAAAACATTTTAAAATTTGTAATTTATTAATGATTTTCTAGAAGAATTCTGAATATATAGTTAGGCATAAACATATGCCACTATAAAATAAATGAAAGAAACTTTTAAGATTCTCAAACTTTTTCTGCGATCGATATGAGTGAAGAAAGAAATATTCAAGCTTTATCTTCCATTGTTAAACAAGGCTGAATTTAATCCTGGTAATTACCACTTCAAAGTATGGGAAGTTTTTGTTTGCCATAACTTACAAGAAATTTCATTTTCCCTTTTGTTACTAAATATTACTCCTTTAGAGTTAAGAATCCTATATCAATCTGTCCATAGATATAAGAATATTTCAAAGTAATTTCACGGTACTATCTTGATTATTTTTGAAATTCTTCTGTTGAAGGTTTTTCAACTTGGTGTATTTCACGGAACTGGTGCAATTCTTTTTATATTCAACGAATAAAGAGCCCTATTCAGTCTTTTGTTTACACAGGAATAGTTTACATTAAATTATTTTTTCTTTAGCTTTTCCATTGGCCAGTCATCGATTCCGCCGCAGAGTATCCCGAACCCCCCGAAGATGTTATCAGTAGTTACTCCTACATATCGTTTCCGCCGAATGTCTTCTTCCCCTTTTCCAGAGTTATTACTTTTCCGCCGTTTCATGGATTAAGAATTTATCTTTGGCGCGTTTCGGCGACATTTTCCATATTATATGTCATTCATATTATGGAAAATAGAGCATTATCAATCTAGCATTTTTATTAAAATTAGCAATTAAAACATGTTAAAAGAATAATTCTGGTTGAGAGTTGTAAATTGAACAATTTCCTTCCCATGTTAAATATATGAAAGTTTTACGGTGATATTTGTTTAAATTTATGACTAGCAAACTTTACAAAGGCAATCCTGGTGAAGTTGCCTTTCAAATACTTACTAATCACTTTATGCAAATTTTCACGCCTTTGGAGGATTGTCTTTGAAACTGGTCTTTCTTCTTTCGTACTAGACATTCGAATGTAAGAATCTGTCTGGCTCTGCAATAAAACTTCCACGAAATGAATAATGTGAGGATACGTGTGATAAAAACAAGCATTAAAATGTGAATGAAATGATTCACATGCGTTAGTTGTATTTTCTGATGAAGCATCGGCTTTGGCCCACATTGTAGGTGGAAATTTTGCCTCTTGTTCATCAATATAGTTTTCTACTAAATAATCTACAAACTTCGAAACTCTCGCATCTGTAGGTTGGATTGCAACCAAATCTAATGCAAAGCACTAATTATGTTTTAAATAGGACAGTCCGAATGTTTTTTGTAACCACTGGCCAACTGCATTTGATTAAGCTAGCCTGAATTCTTTGCCAAGACCAAGACTGAAAATATTTCTATGCCAAGCTTGGTGCAAATGAAATTTGCAGCCTTGCACTGCTGCATTAGGTCATGTTTTTTAATGGCGCTATGAATGGCAATTTCAAAGTCAACCACTAAATGGCTTGGCTGGAAACCGAGATTGCGTTCAACATATTTCTCGTTTATTGTCTTCAATAATTTTGCATAAGTGTCTTCTTTCTTATCTGGCAATAAGCAGAAAACCAAAGGCACATACCTGCCATTTTCTATCTCATTCATTTCACCACTTTTTAGTCTTCTTTTCTCATAGTAAGTATAGCTATCTATACAATAAGTAGATTTTTTACTTGCTTGCTGATGTAGAAGTGGACATCCATAGTAAAAAATTAATTAATCAGTACAAATAAATCGATAAAAAAAAACTACTGACTGCAGTCCCTCGCATACGACTTCACTCTACGGTTTGCTCAGCAAAAAAGTGACTGAAGAGAGACATTTCCTGAACATTCCTGAAGTCCTGAAACATTTTTAAAGACTGACCAGTCACCAAGCCCGCCAATAGACAAAGGGATGAATAAGCTGCCAAATGTGTTGTATCTTAAATTCCTCTATTTACTTGATCGCGGCGATATCAATAGGTATGGGAAAGAGGGGGTTAAGCTCATCGGCGGAAACGATAATGAAAGAAAAGGGGGATTGAAATTTCGGCGGAATCGATAATCTGCGTTTCCATTAAGGCCAGTAATAAACTTAGAAAAGTAATTACATTTAAATCTATATATAATTTCACTGAACAATAACTAAAGAATATATTTCTTTATGACGTGTTATTTATTTATATTTAATACTGATCCCAAAAACATGTTTAAGGAAACGTTGCCAAAGTCGTCACTAACTGTTCCAATCTACCGACTTTGTGAAAATTTTCAAACCTATTAAATCTCTATTAAATTCCAATTTATTTTAAATGATGTTTAAGATATTTCAGTACAATTGAGAAATATCATTGCCATTTGCAAGTAATTAATATTGAATTTTTCCCTCCAGTTAGCGAACATAATGTATTCAAATGCCAGAGAAGCGTATTTTCTCATTTTCCTGATTCATTTTCTAGTCTTTTGCCAAATTAAGTCCACAAAAGCGTAGTTTGAATTGCCATCTCTTATCGCAAAATGTCATTTTCACTATCGCGTCAAACAACGTCGTCCAAATTGGAACCGGCAGAAATCTTGAAGCACGATTTCAATTTTGGAAAGTGGCTCTTTATCAAAAGGATGCCTCCAGCGCTTCGATATAAATTTTAACAACTGGAACTCCGGCGGTCTTTACTTGCGTAGAGAGCTGCGTCATTAAGTAAGTTTTATCTCAGTTTTCCAACGGAATTCCTTGTTCTCTATTCGCTAATACTTGTTCTGCTAAGATAATGCCACCTTCAAGTCAGAAATGATTTCGGACATTTTAGGGCTGCCTCTTAGAGCACAGTTTGTGCTTAATAGATTCTTAGTAGAATTGAGAATTATTTTATTACTATAATATAAATTTTTTAAGTAGAATGCAATATCATGAAATCTGCGAAATGTGAAAAATACTTATATTACAAATCTTGTCAAATTTTAAAATATAAATCTATGTTAATTTAATTTGTTTGAAAATCTTAATTAATTATCTTATTTCATAAAAGGATTTGAAATTTATGATAACTTATAATTTAAAAAAATATATCTATATTTGGCTTAAAAGTAATTTTAAACCAGTAGTTGTATTTCCATAGTATTGTGATAGTTAAGATTTAATCGTTTTAATTTCTCATATACTCTTTTCGAAATAATTATCTTATTTAAAAGTTAACAATGAAATAAGTTACTTAAACTAACTTATTTATTACCCATGTTTTATTGTTTTTATAGAAAGAAATTACACCAATGTATCTCATTATAATTTCCTATTCTTTTAATAGTGAAATGATGCGATCCATAGAGGCTTGTTGTTGATCTAATTTTAATCAGTTATAAGTTTATGTTGCATCAGCAACTTTTCCTGTATCTAGTTCTGAGTTGGGTTCTACCAATTAGGGGGGAGCAGCCGGGTGGGAGTCTTAGTAATTTAGAAGCAGGGATCAAGTAGAAGACCCTTAAAACTAACCAATCATGAGTGAGTGTGATTGCATTTTCTCCTTATGAATCCAAATCATTATAATTGCCTTCATTAATGAAACTACAAAAGTTTCCCGCGTTTTTGTTAAATAATAAATATATTTCGTCTTAAAACTATTTTTTTGTGTGGAAAATACGTAATTGAGTAATTCTCAGCCACTGAACCTCGGCACTTTTGTGTACCCTCATTCTTAGAGTGTGCCACCAAATTTTAGAAATACATATAGTAAAAATTATAATGCATTTTT
>JAPDSC010093689.1:0-10132 GCA_026290005.1 Latrodectus geometricus | reverse complement strand
AGAACTTGAGACTTTTTACAATTTTGTTAAAACTGATTCATGTGAAATAAAATTAAATACAAAAGGAAATGAGCATGCTATGGGTGGATCACATAAGAAGCCTGCTATGGCACCTGAAATAAAGAAGACAAGATGTAAGGTTTGTGCAAATTGTCAAGCTTGTGAAGTTCAACCTAAAACTTTTAAAAGGTGCTCCAGGTGCAAAACTGAAAATTTTCCAGTCCATCGTTATTATTGTTCAAAAGACTGCCAAGTTGCAGATTGGGAAAAGTCACATAGAGATGAACATTTGAATAAAGTATTTTAACCGAGATTAAAACAGAAAAAAATTTTTGTGTCGATTTTTTTTACTTAATAGCTATATAAACATTTTATTAAGGAAAATTTTATCCTGTGTGTCAACAAACAAATATGCTTCTCTAAATATTATACAGTCTTCAGTTAAAAGCTGAGTTATAATATAAATGAAATGTATTTTGTCATATTTTTTAATTGATAAAGTATCATATTTTAATGTTTTGTAACTAAACCTTATTTATTTCTTTAACTATTTAAAAATGATAAATTTATTGAATGGAATTTTTTTTATTAAACTTGTGATAAATTTATATTTATTGCTATATAATATTTATTATATCCAAAAACCAGATATTTTGAATTCAGAAAGTGATTTATTAGAATTTCCATTTTTGTTTTATGCCCCAACTTTCATGTGTCAATTTTTGTTTCGGCCACCACTTTAAATTTGAGTGTATGTACTGTTATTTAATATTTAAAAAATATTTTATTTGAGTTTGTTGATTATTTGTTGTTTATATTATATTATTTGAAGTCATATTGTGCTGGTGTGAAAATAGGCTTTTAATATTTCTAAATAAACAAATTTTTTTTTTAAGACTGATTTATTAAAAAAACATAACTAGTATTTGAAATTCATTATACCAGGGATATAATTCTTTGCTAAAATAAAGTAGCACTTAAAATATCAAATAATTTAATGTTTTAGACTTTAGGATTATATAAATATCCTTATAAAGTTTCCTTAAAAATCTCATAATTGCTATTGTATTAAACGTTTTGAAATTAAATTGTGATGCATGTGTAATCTTTAACTGAATAAACTACCATAAAATATTTGTTGATTGCAGAATAAAGAAGAAAATAGTGGTTAACCAAATTTTGACTAGTGTACAATTTGATATTGTTAACAAATTTAATACTATTATTTATTAACTTATTATTTCCTTTTTATATAAATATTTTCAAATTAATTAATATTCAAACAATCCAAAATTTTAAATAATAAGGTTGGTTTTTCTTTATTAAAATATGTCTTTGAAAATTGTTTATTGAGATTCAGTGAAATTAAAAATTAATTTACAATTTCGATAGTTATTGCTGAAATGAATTTGTGAAACTTTCAATTTTTTTTGTGTTTATATTTTAATAGACAAATTTAAATTATTAAAAATTGGAGCAAGAATTTTTATGTTAATCAGTTTAGAGTTAAATATCAAACATAAAAAAATTAAAGTGTTTGGAGATATTTCATTTACTTCTATTTTTTCCGAGAAGGAAAAGGATATGAAAAGTGAGAAAATAAAATTATCTTCTATTATGAGCAAATATAACTCATTAGTCTATTTTTGTTTGTAAAATGTACAATACTAAGAAAACTTTCAACATAAAATACTTCATTGAACTTTGTTAAGTTACAAATGTACAACTTCAAAAATTAGGAAAATAAGTAAGCCAAGAAATTGTTTTTAAATAAAAAATTATGTATAACTGAGAACTGTTTTTCAGTGAAAATATTATCTGTTGCTCTTTGTGAATCTAATAACTAAAATCTAATTGAAAAATGTGCAAAAATTAAGGAGTTACATAACTTAAATAAATTTGAATTTTTACAAAAGAATACACACACATTTTAACCTCTTATCTGCCAAGGAAAACTTAAGATACGCTCCCCAGTGCCGCTGGTTTTCACACTGGCGCGCGCAGTTATACGATGTATCGGTTGAAAAGAAGAGGCATGCTTTCCATTCTAACTGTTTTCTTTCACAAAACAAAAAGAAAAAACAATGGATGCGAAAGAATAAAAAGTTACGAACTACTAGAAAAGAAGCACAAATAATAACTGCATCGTATGGAACAAAAGCAACAGCTTCCCCCATTCCAAGAAATATTCCCCTCTCCAAATGGCCCCTTCTTTGAAATAGATGTAACATCATCACAACAGATCTTTTAAACAATGTTAAGGACATTCTATTGCATTCCAAAGCCATGGGTCTAGCTTTACTGATAGCAGAGAAGCGTATTTTGGAAAACCGTATATATAAACCTGTGGCAGTCAATCCATTAGCTTAGCACGGCGTATATGTATGCCCGCAGCATGCGAGGGGTTAACAATACATAAAATATACTTAATGATTTTAACATTTAGTCTTTCATGAGCATTTAAAAGAATAAAGACAGAAAATAAGTTAGTATACATTTTTTAAATATAAAATATGAGTGGTACTTGTTTCTTTTTTATTGAGTTTTGATATTTCAATCAAAAATGAAATCAGAATTAGTAAATTGAATTCTGCTAATTAATTGCAAGTTTTTTTTCCATCATAAATACTATTTATTTTTTAAAGATTGATTTTTAAGCGACATTTGGAATGTTAAATTTATTAATGTTAATCTCTTAGAAATTATAAAATATTCTGGAATTTGGTTGTATTTTTGTGTGTATCATTTGCAAACACCTATAATTTGATTATAAACCTCATAGAAATTGAGAATTTTTAAAATTTTTCTTCTATATTTTAAAAGTCAAACAATTATATTTTATTATCACAACCCCAATTAGTCACCAAGATTAGATGTCACCTTACTATTGTCTTTTTTCCCTTGAATTGATGAATCTCTTTAACAATTATTTTATTCCATCCTATATGTTTCCCCTCCTTCTTGTAATCGATTTTCTTAGGTTCAATGATTAGTTTTTTCATTAGATGTTGTCTGAGGAAGTTAGACATTTAGAGGATAAGAAAAAGCAACAAAGGTTTCATCATTTATGTTCAACATCAAATCAAAATTAAGAATTTAAATTGTTTACTTTTTAAATTGTTAGTTGTTAGTATTTGATAATGATGAAAAAGTTTAAATTCAAAAGCTACAAGTCTACTATGTTAGGATTAATGTGATTCCATGGGTTATTTGCTGTTTAAATAATTATACATTTTGAAATATCTATTTTGCTTAAGTATTTTTGCCATTGCTCCAATCTAAAGGATCAGAATTACTTAATCTGTAAACAAATTCAGTTTCAAAATCTCAAATTGTAATATCCTTTTCATATTTTCTTTTCAATGCCAAAGGTTTGCTCACATATGCTTTAATAATAAAAATTTTAAAACAATGCTACTAACTCAAATTTTAAAAAAATACCTAGTATTTTTTATTTTAAAACTCTTTAATCACTCTCCTTTGAGGACAAATAATCATTATAGTTATTTATTTTAAAGAAATTAATATTCACATTAAAAAATTATTTCCCAAAATTTCATTAAATATTTTTTTTTTTTTTTTTTTTTTTTTTTTATGAAGTTCACACATTTGACATTTATGACATTATTGAAATTTTACATTTATGACATTATGAACTTGCTTTAAATCAAAGTGGAAGAGTTTAACCATAATAAATATTCCCTGGCTCTTATAAACATGTTTTTAGAAAGATGTAATATTTTTATTTGCTTTGTCAAAAATATTTGCAAATTTTGCACTTAAGAAAACTTCTGAATAAAGTTTTTTTATATCTACAGTTATTAAAAATTTTATATTAGTATATCTCATCTTGATTAAGCTATCTCTTTAGTATCAATATTTGTGTATTAAAATTTTTTAACTGTTAAAATTACATTTTCAACTTATATATACGTATTAGGTAAGGTAAAAAAAAAAAAAAATCTTTGAATAAGTATTATATTACAAAGTATTAAAGAAATAAAACAAAAATTTTCTTTATTGGATTTCAAAGTATTTTCCTCCTGCATCCATACACCTTTTCCATCATTTGTATAATGGTTCAAAGCATTCCTGGAATCTAATTTTTGAAAATTCCTTTGAATTACTTTGTCTCATTTTCGACTTTGAAAATAGGCAAAAATTGGATTTGGTTGGGATATTAAGGAGAGTGTTCCACTATGGTAACACAGTTTTACGTTTTTACTTTTGTGGTGTAGTAAGAAGTACAGTAGAGAGAGAAACAAATTACTTGCTGTTTATTTTTTAGGTTGTTTTAATCTGAGAATTTCCAAGCAACAAGAATAAATTTGTAGTAAATAAAGTTCTTGTTATTGAAAAACATTCCAAAATCGCTTTCCTTTAGCTTTTTTTTAAGTGAAATTTTTCCTTGGGGATGTTTTTGCTTTCCATTCACTTGATTGATATTTAGTCATATGGTTATGAAGAAAGCACCATGTTTGATCACCTGTCACAATTTTTTTCAAATAAATATAATAAATATTTTTCTGTATTTACTTTTTAAAATTTTTGTTCCTTTTAAAATATCTTTTGGTTATTTTACAATAGTGTGTGTGTGTTGATTCTTGTTACTTTTTCTCATGCTGTTTTACCGCAACTTATTCACTATATTTCCTTGCACCTGATCATTGAGAATGAGCTTATATCCATAAGCTTATTTTCTTTGTTTTTACTAAAGTTTTTATATTTACTAATAATAATATATAATCAAATTGTTTTGTTCACGAACATGATTTTTATTATATAAATGTACTAATACAAAGAAATGACAAAATTTGTAAGTTTTCAGAAATTTAAATATTATTAAGTATGTTAGAATTGAGTTTATTTGTTAAATTGATTCAATTATTTGTCTGTACTCTTTTGATTTCATTATTATGATTTAAGCAATTAAGTCAATGATTTGCACACATTACTTAGTGAATTGCTAAATTTTGCTCTAAAAATATTAAGTCTTTTCTCTCTCTTTCTCTCTTTTTTTAAATTTTTTAATATGTCATGAAAAACAAAATTATCAAGTTAATTTGTTAGATTGTATTTTTTTATGTTAAGTGTATTTAAGTTAAATTTTTGAATTTTTTTTAGTATTTTTCTGCAATTATTTAAATATTTAAAAAATAACTAAGAATTTGATTGATTCCTAAACAAGTATTGAATTTGTACTGCAGATTTTTAAGTGTATAATTTTTTTGATTTTTGAAATAAATTAAAAAAAATGCCATTATATATGAAAATCTTGTCCATTTTTTCCCTTTTTTTCTAGCCCTGAATGTGCAATCCATTTTCACCCTCTTCCCTTTTTTCTAGTTACATATTATTTTCATAAAATTTTTTTTTATCTAGTATATATTTGAATTAAATTTTTAATATTATGTATTCTTTCTTTATTTTTTCGTGAAGGATCAACATACAATTACTTAACTATATTTTTAATATTGTGTTACAATTGTAAAATATTGTATGGTTCAAATATTTAGTATTTTACATCAGATTTAACAAACTTTTTATCTGTATTTTTTGATATTTACTATATACGCTTTATTGTAATAAAGTCACTTCTGCATTGAAATATTTATGAAAATAATATAAGCTTAAATGTAAGAAAATAATTTATCATTTGAAGAAAAAGGAAGCTCAAATTATGTTAACTTTGGAATATATAATATTAAAAAAACAATTTCATTGTATTTAAAAAATGATTTGAATTTTTATTTTTTATGGTATAAATTTCATAAATTAGGATTTTTGTTAATAAGAAAAACTACAAAATTATAGATTCAAACAATTTTTTTCAAATGGTAATATTGTGTGCTTTAAATGAATTATATATTATGTAAAATTTTTAAATGATAAAATTTCTCGTCTTGAAATCTGTTTTATCTATAGAACTATATAAATTAATTAAATATAAATTATTTAAGTGTTATTTAAATTATATTCTTTTATTGTTCTAGTGTTAAAAGTAAGTTTAGTAATGTATTGAAATAAAATATGTATTCTTTTTATGGCTAATTTATGGTTGGAATTCACCTAACTGCTAAATGAATGGTTTCTTTTTAGTGTCGTGTAAGTTTTATTCACACTTAAGTGTGTATGTTTAGTGATTCATAAAACCCATATTTAAATGTATGTTCCAGTCAAGGGTCTGAAAAATGACTAAATGATTTTCATATCCACAATACAAATCAAATCAATCATGATTAGAATATGTGTAACATATTTCTAATTTGTTTGATTTTTCAATAATTTATCTATAAATTTATGAATTTTTATTATAATAAATTTATATTTTAAGTCTTACAGTGTCATTATTTATATTGAGATTTCATCATTATTGATCAATATAATTAGTTAATTTATTGAATATTTGAGTGCTAATCAATATTTCTATAAGTCTAAATGACTCTAAATGTGTGCCTATAACTGAAGTTTCCATTATGGTTATAGAGAAAACTTTAAGTCTACTTACTAAATATTTTATAGTATTTATGTAAAGTTTTGTAGTTAATAGTACTTTATAGTTACTCATTCTAAGAACATTTTTTTTTGTTCCTTTACTCATTATGATTTCTAAACTAGAACTCATCTTGTTTACACTTCTTCTTCTTGAGCTTGTCAGATATGTGGCACCTCTGCATTATTGCATTTTGCACCATACTCTAAGCCCAATTTTTTCCTAGTTTCATTGTCTTGCCTACTTTGTTTATAAAGTCTGATAGGCCTTCAATGGAGTTTAGGTGTAACTCTTTAGGATATGGATTACCTAGAATAGTAAATTGTGTAAGGGCAAGAGCATCACACTCATATAGGATATGATGAGCTGATTCTACCCCTGCGTGGCATTTCCTACAAATTGGTTCCTGTTTAAAAAGCCCCATTGTATGAAGGTGTTTCCTGAAATGATAGTGCCCAGTAATGAAGCCTACAATTGCTTGAGTCTTCAATCTTGGGAGTCTAAGAATTTCAAATGCAATTTTCTCAGATGAGTTGAAAATCATACTTTTTGCATGTTTCTGTCTTGGAGAATCACACCAAACTTTGTTCATCTCCTGTTTGTCCCATTTTTGAATAGCCTTCCTTGTAGTCTTCATGTTGATCCCACAAAAAGGTTTCATTCCTTTTGGATTGAAAGAGGATCCCTGTTTTGCAAGTTCATCAGCTCTTTCATTACCTTCTATTCCTATGTGCCATGGCACCCAAATAAGAATAATTTTATTCCCATTTGCCAGTTCCTTAAGGAGATTTTTGCATTCCATTACAAGTTTTGATTTGACTTGGAATGAGTAGAGAGCCATCAATGCAGCTTGACTGTCACTGAAAATAAGAATGCCTTGAAAATAAGCTTACCTTGGTATCCCTTTTTTAAATTTATCTGCAGACAGTTGGCGATTGCAAGAACCTCTACCTGAAAGACAGTGGCATGTTTTCCCAAGCCCTTTATAAAGGCTGAATCTTGGTGCCACGCCATAGACCCCCAGTCCTAAGAGGTTGCCTTTTTTTGATCCATCAGTAAACCAGATAAGATCATTGCTTTTAATTTCAATCGTGCTGTTTTTCCATTCTTTTCTGGTAGGAAAAACTACCTCAAATGGTCTTTAAAACGTATGTTCTTTTCATGCTGTCTGAAGGCATTTGGAGAGTTGGGTGGTTGATTTTTATGGTAATAGTAGTATGACCTCCAGAAAAGGGCTTATCACACCACTGATTTTGCAATTTCATTCTGTATGCAGTTATTCTGGCAGCACTGCATATGAAGATATCTAGTGGAGTCAGGTCTAGAATTGCCTCTAGTGCTCTGGTAGGTGCTGTGGACATCGCACCTGTGATACACAAGCAGGCCAGTCTTTGCAGACTTCCTAGCTTGTCCTTCACAGTTTTCTGTTCCACCTTACACCACCATATCACAGATGCATATGTAAAAGTAGGCCTGACAATTGCTGTGTACATCCAAAACATTTTTGGCTGTAGACCCCAGTGTTTACCAAGCATGCGTCTACATGTCATTATGCAGTTTTTTGCCTGCCTGATTGATTTTGTAGTCAACATGTTTATTTCATGTGAGTTTTGGGTCAAGAATTAAGCCCAGAAATTTCACCTCAGAAGCAACGTTGATTTCAACCTCAAAAAGTTTTGGGATAAAGAATCCCTCCCTTTTTATTTTTCCTGTGAATGGTATAAGGTTGGTCTTCTGTGGGTTTATGTCCAGATTCCTTTCCTTACACTATTTGCCTACATAACTTAGAGTTGTTTACACTTATTTATATATATATATGCTAATAAAAATTTACATTTTTTTAAATAAGATTTGAAATGGACAAATTTCAATTTAATCAATAAACTTATATCAATACTTATATTTTCCTTTATTACTTATGTAACACTGTTAATTTATTATTTAATGCACTAATTACATTATTATATTTATAAATGAAGTATGATCAATAAAATTTTTGATATTAAATACATTCAAAATACCATGTTAAATGAGTAAACTTTTCTTATAAAATCATGATGTATAATTAAAAGGTCTTAAAAACAAAACATTTTGAATCAATTTAAAATAAAATTTGCACTTATTATACATAAAATATCATTTTAAAATATGCTTCTGAAATGTTTTCAATAAGACTATGTATATGAATATGACTCCATGTCCCAGAATATAAAAATCCTTTTATTTATTACTATTATCCATCTAGTATCTATATAATTGTTTTATAATTTCTGTTGAAAGGTAAAACATAAATTTTTAAAGAATATGATTTGATAATTGTAAAACATTGAATGAATTTTTATGAGGTATAATTTATTTTAAAAAAATTGTAAGTTATATGTCTAATGTAGATATCTGTTCAGGTACATAATGTTGAAAATATTTTACTGCGTGTTTATTTCAAAATCTATAGAATAATTTCATATTAAAAGTTTCATGTTATTTTCAAACTTAAAATTAATGCTTTATATCATTTTCAAAATTAAAATTATCTGATAAAATTGTTAAAAATATTTAAAAAAAAAAAAAAATCAAAGTACACTGTCTTAATATTTTTTTTTTCCTTTCAGAGTAAATCTTAAGATAAAATGTATAAGAGAAATTTATAGAAGTTTATCATTTTTATTATTCTAAATTAGTCAAACAATTGTTACCAAATTAATAAAATTAGTTCCCCAACATAAAAAATTTAATTTGTTACAATTTATAAAAATGAGAATATTTTATTTCTATAAATGAAGAAGAGTGTTGCGCCTAACTTTTATAGACTGAACTGTTAGGCGAATGGTGATTGCTCTGGCCATAGGTTCAGCAATTCCTGCATTTGATTTTAACTTCAGGCATAGATGTTGTTGTCGTTTGAACTTTTTCTTTAAATTGTTCAGTGTTTTAATTGTAACATCCCATATGTACAAAAGAGTACCTTTTAACGACAAACAAAACTTCAGTAGGTTAAGACTTTGATTCTTTGCATGACTGAAGCACTTAGTAGTTTTTTTTTCCAGATTTCTTCTTTATCAACCAAATTATACCAGGGTATTATATGTAGGGTCAGTAATACTTAATGGAAACATGACTAGAATCAGTAATTTTCTATGAATTCTATTACCTAAAGTTATGCATTTTTAAATTAAATTACCTATTTTTTTCACCATGAATATACTACAGTGAGTGTTATTCCTAATGAGTCAGTCATTTTGCATTCTAGTATTCAAGTAGTTTTTATAAGTACTTGTTACGGATAAGGAGTTAAAAGTGATGGTTTTAAATAAGTCCAGTAATAAATTGTTTAGTATCTAATAGTTTGACCGCATTTAATATTAGATGGTGGAAATAAAATATGTTAAGTAATGAAGTTAGATTATAACTCTGACTCTTGTCAACTAAATTTTAACCTCTTGTGCTGGCAAAGAATTCATTGACGTGGATGGCTGTAGGGTCTAGGGTAATTTGCTATTATATGTATTATCATTATATATGTATACATACATACCACGTCGTTGGCGATTCTGTGACAAAAGCATTACGGCGTGCATGGCACGTCTTTCCAGCACAAATGGTTAAGATATTGAATCTGTTAGAAAAAGGAATGATCATAAG
>JAPDSC010093684.1:0-14383 GCA_026290005.1 Latrodectus geometricus | reverse complement strand
TAGAATAATTCGTTTTCTTTATATATAATGAGCCAAATTATATATTTTAAATATGTATGTTTTATATGCTATATATATATATATATATAAAATTTATTAGTGAAATGATTTACTCCGATTTGCATGCTTTTCTCTGATTTACATTAAATTGCGTCGTTAAATATGCAAAACTAAATGTTTGATAATTTGTAAATGCTGTTTGTGTAACAATAATCAGACATATTTATTAAATTTCTTTTAAGCTCATATAAAAATCTATTAGAACTATTTGTAAAGAAATTTGCTTATAAGCACTTATCTGTGATTTCATTTATAGTTCATATGTGTAAAGTTAATCATATATTTCCTTTAAAACATTTTCAAATATAAAATAAAGCTGCAATCCTATTTCATAATATAGAATTATTTGTTTTATGGTGAATTCCATTAAGAAGCTTATTTTAAACGTTATTTTCTAAAGCTTACAATTGTAAATAACTTTTGCGCTTTTGTACAAAAATAGGTACAATTTAAAGGCGAAAGAGATGAGTAGCAAAATACACATAAAGAGGATTATTCTAACATTTACTAAAACGCTGTCCCACTTTTAATATTATAAGAACGCTTAAAAAGAAGTTGTATATTTAACGATGATTAATTAACTTTCGAAACAGCTTTACAATTTTCGCCTGAATTGTTTGACTTTTAAGGATAGTGAGCAATAATTTACTGAAAATCTGTTTTACACTGTATAAGCTTGAATATTTAAAAAGTTAAAGAAGCACTGAGCTATTCTTTTATTTATTATTGAAACTTCGTCTTCAAGGTTGTAAAGTAAGTAAATTTAATACTGTTACTTTCGTCTATATTTATAATGTAAAATGTTTGTTATAAAATGCAAAGAAAATTATTAAATAGGTGTCCTTTGACAAAACATTGTCACATTTAATCGGTGTTTCAACCTTTCAATTTCTTAAGTCATGTGCAAACAAAGCAGGTTGAATTTTTCGCAGTTAAAAAAAATTACGTTTTAAATCATTAATATTGATAAACTATTTTAAATTTTACGAGTGAATAATGTGCATTCGTTTTGTATATATTTATTTTACAAATTGGTAAAAGAATGCAATTATGCAAAAATTGTATTCAAATTGTTTTTAGTTATGCACAAGAATTTAAAATTTTCATTTTATTCAAATAACTACTTTTTCATATGCCTTATTTTTATATTATTGATGGGTTTTAAATAGCAAACTATCCGACAAAACTATTACGCTTATATGCAATAATAAAAATATAATATTGTTGCATATAGTTTTTTAAACATTTCTCATCATAAAAGCAAAATAGTTCATATTTCAAGCATTAAAAATAAAAGGGATTTGCCATTTAAATCAGTATTTTTCAATAAAAGGAAACATAAAAAAAAGTTAATAAAGACTTTTTTGTTTTATAAGAGATTATATTTTTTATAAAACAGCAAATAATTCCAGAAAATTAAAATACCTTTATTTTTTATTAGGATGCAAAATTTAAATAAGATTTATTCAGAACAAATAATATTATTTTTCATAGATAATCTGTTTTCCTATTATATTTCAAATGGCTGATGATGATGATGATAAATATATTTATCATCATTATTTTTCCTATAAATAATTTTAAATTAATGTTTTCCATCAATCGGAGGGAGTAAATTTTGTTGTTGTTACTTATGACATTTGCTGAAGCGAAGCCCGCTCGTCTGGGACTGGGCAAATGAAATCAGATAAAGCGTCTTCCGTTTTTGAACCGAGCTCTCCCCCTCCGCCAGGTTGGAAATACGATTTTGGCTTATACATGGAAGCAGCATTTAGGTCTTCCATTTCAGAGATAGGAATCCAGAGCAGATACAAGGCTCTTAACATCTCCAGTGATATTAATTTGGAATGTAGTTGGAAGACATTGTGACCACAACATATTTCATGCGCCCCAGTCATTCTCAGATCAGTGAACATGACAATATTTAGTCAGCCGGGAGTTGAACCCACAACCTGGCGATTGTGAAACTAAAGTCCTAACCAATTGGGCTACCACGGTCTGACAATTTTGAAAAATACTTTATTAAAAATTTAATTTAAATGTGATTTCATAAAAAATCTATTTTCTTATCAATTTTAGTTCAATTTAGAAATGCATTTCCTTTTCCATTAATATATTTAATGAATTATGCCAATAAAGTTTTTAACGACAAACACTGGATGAAAACCCCTTTACTACAACATTTTCCGAAAAACACTGCTGCACATCTATCGTTCCTTAGTGGACACCTATAAATCAAGTCACGCATGTGAGTAGCATTACTCATTTCATTCCACCACAAATCCATTCATATGGTGGGCCCTACATTCATTCATCAGAAGAAAGTGCAAAGAAACACAGAAAGAAAAAGGAATATCCAATTCCGTGGTGGGATTTGAACAATGATAACAGGAACGCTAAGCACTCTGCCATCTCTGGTTATGCAAATTTTATTTCTCATATTTAACTAAGCAATGGATTTTCCGTTATTAAGGAAAAAGGAAACAATTCATTTCAGATTACTCTAATTGAATTTTTTACCACTTGGTCTTAAAGAAGACTTCTTTCACCTTTATTTCTAATCCAGATAAGTGTATGCTTTCCCATATTTTCCTTATATAGTTTTCTTAATTGTTGTATTAATTAATAAATTATACACAGGAATAAATGATCTCGTGCTGATAAATGGCTATGTGGCTTGACAACAAATTCCGTGATCGAATGTTGTCATTCTGCTTGTCGTTCCACAAACTACCTATCAATGCAATTAATGATATTAGTTTTAGAATGCTGAGTGTAAGATCATTTTTAAACTTTTAAAGCAAATAGTACAACTGAAGTAACAAACGCAATATTGGATCACCTTTTCTGTTATAGCTAAGTTTGTAAAATATTAAGAATTTTAAAATTATTTACTTACGCACGTACTCACAGGTATTCAAAACTATGAAGATGTCATTTTAGAATAAAAATTTATTATAGTTTAAACAAGTATACAAAGTTATTAGATTATAAAAGAGAATATTTGAAACTTATTGAAACAATGCTTTTTAATAAACCTTGTAAAATAATGAGAGTTTCAAATGTTTATCTCTCTCTATTTATTTAAATACTTTTAACATGAAGACTTAAAATTAAAAGTAAAAATAAAAGGATTATTTGGAAATGTCTGATTCTTTAAAAACATATATACAGATTTTAATATATACCTCATGTTAAATAATGCAATTTATATTGATTATTTAATTATTCTATTGAATGAATATTAAAATAACATATCACTTTCTTTAAATTTAAGTAAGTTCTTAAAATATTTACTGTAATCTTAGAGGTTTTGGAGCTTAAACTTAAATTCCAGTATCTCGTATTTTCTGTAATTTGCATACTAGACTTTTGGTTAAAAGATGGATTAATCTTTCCATTTCTGCTCAGTAATTTTCAGTCGGCTTAATTTCAGCGTAAGATAAAATGCTAATTATTAGTCTTAGAAACTCTTACAACAAATAACGTTAAAATCTAAAATAAACTAAAATATTGATATTTGTATGTATTTTTCTTCAACCGTGAAATATAGTAAATATTTTCTCACATTAAGACAACATACGAGTATAAGTATACTATAAGGCAAAGCTTTGGAACTGTTTACATAAAAAATACATTTAAATTATAATTTTATTTCTATTATAAATTATTATTTAAAATTCGAGATATTTAGTAATTATTGAGGTCAAAAATATATACTTGTTGCATTTGACAATACAGTGACTTATTTCAATTTTTGATTTTGCATGCAGTTAAAAGGGGGTATATGTTGAAAGAAAATTGTCTGTTTGATTTTGTTTTTCAACATTTTATGAATTTTACAAAAAAAATATATTTTTAAGTGTTATTAGATGTAAAGAATTATTTCACAAAAACAAAAATAAAGTAACAGGATTTTCTTCCTCATTTTATTTTTCATTTCAATAAACAGTCGGTTAAGTAAATTAACTTAATGTGTAAAAATCATCAGATGTGTAAGAAGTTCCATTCTTAAATATTCACTCAAATAAAAGCTTTCAAAATAAATATGAGGAGTTTAGAATATTTTGAAATATCATCATGTTTATTCTGAAGCTGTCGTTGAAGCATTTAAATTGATTCTGTAAGGGATTATAAATTTTTATTGATTATTAAGTGTTTTTGTGTCAGCTAAAATAAAAAAAACAAAATAATACTAAACGCAAAATAAATTTAAAGTAGTAATTATTGTTTTGATTTTAAATTTGGAAAAAATTTTGAATTTTCAGAATCAGTTCAAATAATCTCAATAGTAATTTAAAATTTATTATTAAATCAGCAGTTAAATTCTAAGAATTCTTACTTTTAAACTTTTGATTTTGCATATTTCACTGATAATAGAATGATGTTTATTTTGAAATTCACTTATTTCATCAGATAATTTTTTTCTTTGTAAGTATTATAAATGTTTCCATATTAATTACAACTGGTGTTTTATGATTATGATTAAACAATTAGCAGATAGGTTTGACTTCGATCAATCTTCCCATGACTGTTTATACAAAATTAAAGTATTTGTAAATAGAAAATAAGAAATTTTTTATAACATATACAGATTTTTATAGGATAAAAAATAGATGTAAAATTGATATTTTCAAGATTACTTTGGGTACCGACATTTCGGGAACTTTATAATTTACAAAATGCAGTCAATAACAAATAACATCATGTTGATTATATTAGAAAAAAACAATGAAGAATATAAAATCAAATGCGTTTTTTAAATTTATTTCACTTAAAACTCACCCATTTCAATCAAATCTTTTATTTATTTCAGTACTTTTCATTTAAAACACTTAGGCAGTTTACATAGTAATCATGTTAAAAATTAATTTACAGGACAAACAAAGGATTTATTTTAAGATTAAAAAGTTCAATTGAGAATTATTTTAAAATTTATTTTTTAACAATTAGTTAAATAAAATTCTCTTAAAAAAACATTTGGATTCTCTTAGTTATTTTACAAATACAAGTACTAGCTCCCTACCAGTCATGTCTCATAACTAAAAAACTAAGTAAATTAAATTAACTGAAACATTTCATATATTAGTCTATAGTTATTTTACACAACTCTAAAACAAGTTAATATTCTCAGCCCTCTTTTATAATGTTCTCAGATTTTTTTTTCTATTTTTCCAATTTTTTCACTATTAAACATAAAACTGCCCATTTGTTCGGTTTTTATTTATCTCATAACATGTTTTTTTTAAGCTAACATGATGAATTTTTTTCATAATAAACATAAATAACTTATTCTATGTAAGAAAGGAAAATTTAGTATAATAAATTAAATGCTCCTAAACATAAAAATTCTTAACTAAAGTAAAAGTAAGAAATTGACTGTCTGTAACAAAACATGATAATTTTATTTATTGATATGTTGAGAAAACCAAAAATCTATCATGTTTATCATCAATTTGTATGACTTGTACACATTTTTCTTGTTAAAATAATTACTTTATAAAGAATTTAGAACCTTTTTTCTAGTTTCTTTTTATCTCACAAATATTAAGGCAATATGTCATAGTCTTTTAAGTTTATGATGTTTTGTGAATGTAATAATAAGTAATTATTTTAGAAATAAATAACAGGAATGTTACGGTTGTTGTCATTTTGAGGTGATTTATATTTTAAAAATAAACAAAAGAATTATTTATATTTGAACTTACAAAGTTTATTTGCAACAGAAATTATTTTAAAGATATTTAAAGAATGATAGAAATTATTTGTTTACTATAGAAAATTTGAAAAGGTCATTTATAAACACTAAACTAATTTTTTTTTACTGTAATCAGTAAAAAAGTTTAAATGGTATAAAATACTATTTAGAAGAAAGTGTCTGTAACTTGTCCAATTTTTGTTTAAATAATAAATGTTAATTTAAGTTTCCATTGCTTAAAGTACATAAATTTCTTTAACAAATTTTCTATTTCAGAAATAGAAAGGAAGGTAATATATAGAGAAGTATATTACTACGTTTAGTTAATTTTTTTATCATAATTTATGAAATCTAAAAGAACAATAAAGAAATACGTTGTGGTATTAAAATGACAATATTAAATTTTCTTTAAGAGAGAAGAAGATTGATCTGGAAGTTAACAAATAAACTATTAATAAAAATTCATATCCTTTCACATCATGCGTTTAGAGATAATGAGATGTGATTACCTTTAGCTGTGCAGCATATTGTCTCATTGTGGGTGACGTTAGAGCCACTAGCAAAAATTTTATCAACGAAAAGATTTCTGATTTTAATTATGGCAATTGTTTCTGCGAATGAAGTATAATTATGTCTCATAGGAGACATAGAAATACTTTCTGGCAAGTTTCCGAATCCGAATAGAAGTCGAATGTATATATTATAGATTATCCTTCACAGAAACCAGAAATTATGTAGAAAGAAACCAAGTACTGTGATAACCATTAGTTATCGCAGGATGTATGAGAAATCGTTGGACTGTTAGTACACTTCACACCCATCTCGTACAATACTATATGTGAGAGATGCATTGTGTTCTTCAGAATGTAAGGTCACTAAGCTACATCTCGAAACATAGAACAGCTGATGCAATCATTTACTTATCATTTGACATTCTCTTGTGAAATTCAATGTTAATTTTCATAGGGTTTAATGTTCGCTGTTTCATTCACTTTTGGCAGAAAACCACATGCCTTTGCACCAAAAATAATGCAAAGATCACTCATGAACAAGAAAAGGAAAGACATTGTCCTTAATTATGAATTCCCCTTCTGCCAGGAAAATCGCAGTTGTGGGATTTGAATCTGGGAACAGCATGTAAGATTGCAGTCATATTGCATTAAACATCTCAAACTACATCTGCAACTAATATCGGGCTTTGTAGTAAAATTGGATTTCTTTTCCGCATTCATCTATAAGCTTTGGTACCACAACACATCAGTTTCATTGAACTCATTTTAGAGGTGCTAAAGTCCATGTTTTTTCCATATCTTCAGTGCTTGCTATCAGCTATGTTTTGACAAGATAATGTATGATTATACTTCACTCATAGCGAAAAGTTTTAAAGATTTCTACCATACTCGTCAAATTGAATTATTTCTTTATCTGTTTGTTATCCCGACCTATCACCAATAACAAACATGTATCCATACTTCACATTACTTCCAGGTTACATTACTCGTAGTGATACAAGATCAATATTGACAATAAGTGGAAGTCACACATTACAGTTTAAATCCAAAGAATACATATAAGGCTTACAAAACTTTTTATATTTCATGCTGAGGTGTACGACAATTGTTATAGGTAACAATGATGTTTACTCAAACTACTCATTTTTCCACTTCGTAAGATGTTGTACTTACAACAATTCGTTGGCTATATAATGTGTTACCTTTCATATTTACACTTTGAGGTTTGTTTGAGACACAAGAATTATTCAATTTTATTTTAATTTGCTCAGCAAAATTCAGCCTTTACGGGTCTGCATGAAATGAGGGAGGCAATTATATATTTGAGAAATGACTCATGGCCATTAAATATTGATTCGATAATGAACATGTCATAATACTGAACTGTACGTCTACCTTTGTAAGATTTGTAAGAAAACACAGAAAGAAATCAAATGGAGTATTGTTATGAAAATTATAATTTTCTGAACTACCTTAACGAGGAAGAGCTTGCAGACTTTTAGTTTCAAACTGAAAGAAAATACAAATTTATTATGGTGTGCCAAAATCATCTGACAAAATTTGTAAATCTCTTATGATTAAAAGAGTTTAATGAGTAGCCCATAATCTAGTGATCATTTTTACGTTATTTAGAGTGTCACACTTTTATTACAGTTTAGGATTATAGGTAATATCCCAATAATTTGGAGATTATCTTGAAGGAGCTTAGGCCAGTACAGATCAATCATGGAAAGATTTCTCATTTATAAAGCTATGATAATTTCTAATCAGCTCATCAAGATATAGAAAATATTCTCTGTTTACCTGGATGTAAGTTAACAAATTTAAATACTGGAAAATGACTGTACTTTGTTTAAATTATGATAAGTAGTGCTTATTTCGAGATTCAAGTATTATAAGAAGTTAATTTTGGATGAAAACATGAAGTAGAGCTTATAACATCATTAATAGCCTAAGAAGTTTTGTTGTTTGTTATCTTATGCCTTAAGCTCTATCCGCAGGATAGATTCCAAGATCAAGACCCCATGAATCTTAACAAAATTACAAAGAAGGAGACTTTAGATTAAAAGAAGTTAATCCTATCAAACCCCTTACAGGTCAATGTTATTATGAAAGGATTGTATGGAAAAACGTCTTAAAATACATAAATACAGAAAGAAATCAAGAAAAAGTATTTAAAAGCTTCCAAGCAATGGAAAAAATGATACTAATAAAATTATGCAAGAAACCGAGTTTGTTTTATAAAATATAGGTAAGGTTACATTTGATAGTGGATGAAACTAAAAGGATGTAATGCTTTTGGAATAGATTTCATTTTCTAACATTTATTGTGTCTTAGTGAAGAAAAGAAAATAAGTGATTCACTTTTATACAAAACGTGAGTCCCAAAATTTCATAAAATCTAGTAATTAGCATGAAATGGATATATCTTTACCGTTTGTGTTAAAACAGTAAAGGCTATGGATAGTAAAAAAACTCTAAATTCAATCCGAAAATAAAAGTAAAAGAAATAATAAAAATGAATTGGAAAAAATTTATTTTGGTTCTCTTAGAGCTGCTGCATGATTTCCTATCCCTCACGTCTACAAGGGAAGATGCTTTTTTTCTCAATATATAGTCATTTGTAATGAGTGTAACAGATGAAGGTTTCCATTGATTTAGAAATTTAGAAGGATTATTAAAACATATGGCTTGACATTTCACTTGTGGTTGCAAGTATGCGTAAATGCAATTCCTTTCTAATCAATTGTTAAAAGTTTACATAGTCCAGTAGAACAGGTCAATGACTCTTTAAATGAATGGGATAAACAAGTACAACAATTTAAAATGGTTTTGCTTGAAAAAGATAATAAAATGTAATTTTAGTTAATGCTATGTTTCAGTGAGTAGATTCATTTTATTTTTAAAATTCTTACTTGAAATGTTTCCTTAACAAGAAAGACAGACGTTGTTATATACAACTTTTAATTTTTTACGTATTTTGAATAAATTTTTTATGGCACTCTTGATATTTTTCAAAATAACATTTATGAGTAATGCTAGTAATCTATATAATATCTTTATCACACACATGACATTTTTTCCTAATTTGCTCAAACAGCATTTGCTAGCTTGTAGTATGTCTCATTATTTACAATATCTAAGAAATGTATGTATTTCTCATATTTCGTGCTTTGTCAGTAACATATAAAACCTGCATACATACATACATATATTTATAAATCATGTTCATAGGTTAATTTTATTTAATTAGAAACTTTAATTGAAATATATTTAAAATTTCATACGTTACCAATTAATTTGAGTAGTTTAATGAAAATGCTCTTTTTTAAATATTTTGTAGAACTAGTTTTATAAAATATATTCCACTAGTTAAGAAAATTTATGAATATTTGAAATATAGAATGTGTATAAAGGCTAAAAGATTCAATCAAAAATTAAAAGGGATAAATCTTCTGTGCTTAAGATAAATATTTCTCTCTTCATATGTCAAAAGTTTAATCCATTCTAATAATTTAGTGGCTTGCGCGAAAAATAGAAAAAAAAATAAGCCAAGAAGAGGGTAACATTTTGTCTTAAATATACTTATTATAAGAAGAAGGAGTTAGAAATACTGAAAAAGAAAATTATTGAAAGAATTGCTTAAAAAATTCTAAACGTTTTATAAAGATATTTACAAAAATTAATCGATTTTCAGCCAACTAATTTAGGCAATTTAATGCTACTAATTATTCTGACAAGAATAATTTTACGGAAATATTTTTAACATAGAATAAAATACATTTCACAGAAAAAAATAAAGTAGTTGTTAGTATTATGACAAAAATTTTAGAATATAATTTAGAAGTGATAATTTTCTGTAATTAATATCTAGAATAAATACTGCATATGTAATAAAGAAGTACTGTAAAATATTTATACCAATTAAGATATTTTTCAGAGGTAAAATATTTTTCAATCAGTAAACAATATTTATTTCACTCTAAATGCTTTATTCATACTATAAAACAAAGTAGAATGAGTCATCATTCATGGTTTTTGTTGATTATTAATCATATAAAAAGTAAAATGTTAAGACGCGTTAAACATTTCATATTGATGCCAACATTCTTCATTATACGATTGTCCGTGAAACGCATTATAATAGATACATTTACTTTCTAATTAAACATTTCTCTGAATTTCTCTCATGAAAATTAGTTATTGTAAATAGACAATTTATAATAAAAATTAGATTTTATTTTCTTTATAAACATAGACAATTTGATGCGAAGTTTAATGCACGAATTATTTCGATGGTTTGCGCTAATTACGGAAACCCATGATTAACTACGTGCTTCAAATGTAAATTATTCCTTTTATGCTGTATAATTGTTATTAATAATTGAATGAGTATTTATTTTCTTTATAATATAAAAGTTAATTTCATTGCTTTATATATTTAAGATTAAAAGCTAGTAGTTCTTAATTTTGAACACATTGTTTTATAAATTTTCTGAATATAAGAATGGAATTATAAAGATAAATATCCTGACTGGAAAAATAAGATGTTTGTCAAAATGAATGACTTATTTATTTGGTATTATTTTAAGGACAAGAATTTATTATGTCACAAAAGATTAAAATCAATGTTTTAACAAAATAATTTAAATAGTCAATAGTAATTTTAATGAATTCATTCTTTTTATTGTGCACTGATTAAAGTAAATGTTATTTTAACAGCAATTATTTGTTTGAAAATTTTATTGTGAAAATAAATTTCTTTGTAAGTATGTAATTTTAAAATAGAAAATAAAATGTGATATTAAACATATATTTTAGATTAAAATTTAATTATCATAGAAAATATTCCAATATATTGAGTAGATATGCTTACAGGTAATTGTTAAAATCATTTTGTAAAAATTCATAAATTTACGAAGGTTTTCAGCTAAAACAATACTTATTAAATACTACAACAATTTGAAAAATTATACGTTATAAATATATTAGTTTGGGGAAAAAGTAATCCATTATTTTTTCGGTAGACGTCTGTAGTGATCGATATCTCGTCAGGTATATATCAAACAATATTAGATTTATGCTCGTTGGAAAGGTGACATTTGACACTAAAATATCCTCTTGCGGTTTTTTGTTTGATTCATTCAGTTACGAGCACAAGGTTTTTTAAAAATGGAAGACAACAAACAGAAAATTCGATACATTTTCGTTTTTCTCTTGTAACGGCGAAAAAGATAGCCGGGTGGCTAAAATTGTGAAAGGTGTTTATCGTCCTATATAAGACTGTAACAACCAGTTACGTACAATTTTTGTTTCGTCGATTCCATTCGGGTATTTTTGATGTTAGAGATGCACCTCACATGTGGATACAGCATCGTCTAAAATGTCTATAAAATATCAAAAATAATCGAAGTTAACAACATGTCAGCAGTCGTAACGCGTAAGACCTAAAAATCTACATGAAAACTGTTTTAAACCTTTTTACAAAGTGAATCCAAAAGAAGTTACATAAAGTTCACGTAAAAATAATGGATTTCTTTTTCCTCAACCTAATATTAATTTTTATAAATTATATTATTAAATAAAAATAATTTAATATAATAAATTATTTTATTAAATTATAAATACTTTAATATTAAACTATTTTCATCTGTTATGCTTCAATATATTATAATATTTAATAAAAACTTAAAATAGTCATCAACATATTTTGAAACCAACAAATTAAACGGTAAAATGTTTTTAGAGCAGCTTACTAAGTTCTATTTGGCTTAGCATTATTTTGAAAAAATTATATTTCAGATTATTCGCTATTAGCATATTTGAGGGTCATTCTTCTGGTGATAAAAACAAAATTCTGAAATAATTTATAAAGGGACTAATGAGAAAAATAATAGAGAGGTATGTAAACAAAAAAAGAAATAGATCTTGTCTAGACAAAAAGAAAACTGCCATCCAGAACGTTGAACTTCGGAACGACAAGTAGATGAGTTATTTAATGATGAAATTCTGTTCTGCAAATGCAATGCCTACATAAAAAAATTAATATCCTTATTAATTTCCGGGTGAAAAGGAATTTCTTCCAAGCAACCGTAATTCTTTTACATAAACGCCATTATTCCCTATATTAATTCAAATTTATAAAAAATCAAACTCATTTTTGGAATTTTTCATGGAAGAATATTTTCTAAACATATTAATTGAGAAATAATTTGCAAGTTTTTTTTGGAGCAATAGTTGTTCATAATTTTAAGCAGTTATATATTATCCAAATTTTGTGAATACATTGAAGTATATAAAAATCACTGGAACCAGGAACAGTAGTATAATAAAGAAAGACATATGTATGTAATATAAGCAATTTAATGCAACACATCATCGCTTTCTTTTACCCAGTTTGTTTGTTATTTTAACTTTAAATTCACACATAAGAATTAAGTTTCTATTTATGAACTTTTCAATATATACAAAATAGCAAGTTCCTTAAATTTCCAGAATTCCAGTTTTTTACCTTGACATAAAAGTACGTATCCATAAATATTCAAGACCGGTTGACTTTACATAAATTCGAAATTAAACATTATTTCTATTTAAAGCTCAAAAGTTGATTATATAATAAAAAATAAAATGCATCAACAAAATGAATTTATGGAAATAAATTTTGAAATATTAGTAAAGGATTTTTAATTTATTTCTGATAAATTATGTGGTTAATATATTATATATAATAATTTCTTTAAAATAATAATATTTCTGAAATTAAAAATCTAAATACTTTTAATATAAACGCATCTGTTTGTGTAAAAATAATAAGAATTTCAATTATTAATTTTCATTTAAATATAATTTAAATATCGTAATTTGAAAATTTGTCTTAAATTATTTGAAAACCTCAAAAAATTCGTATGTTTAACAGATGCATTATTAAAAAGGTAAATAGCCATAAGCAAACTATTATTGTACAAAATATGTTACTAAATGTTTAATATAATAATTTATAAATATTACTGTACTAGATTGCAGAAAAACGTAATTTAATAGAGCATAATTCAAAGTCAATTAATCAATCAATAAATAACTTTAAAATATTAATAATTTAAATTTTAATAATAAACAATTCGATACGTCTAAAACTTACATAACAGTATAACTTATGTAACTAATTTTATTAATCAAATATTTGCTTTTAATTACTATTTTAATGGTATTCAATGTATGTATCTTTTTAATTTTTAATATGTTTTATTTCGGTAATTACGTTACTTATATTTTAATGTAAGAACCTTGTTTACAATGAAAAAAGAAAACTGTAGTTGTTATCGATATTATCTGTTAAAAATTACATCAAAATCTTCACTCGAAAAAAAATGTATTTTCAATTTATTTAATAATTATGAATAAATGATGATAAAATTGAATATAATCTTGAATAACATAAAGATGTAATATATTTCTATGTAATTTAAGAGTTTACTATAAACATTTAATTGAACTCATATACTTAGTCAAATAATATATACTTAATTGAACACATTTTTGGAGTTACTTTAAAAATTTAAGATAACATTTACATTCAAAATGTCTTTCTTTCCTAGTTAGAAATGACAATAAGTAATAACAAATGGAATTCAAGTATAAGTTGTCATCATTGTAAATTTAATACACATTAACATTCAGTAATTAAATCCTTTAATTCAGAATTTTTAGAAATTTAATTCAGAATTTTCAGAATTAACGTTCAGAATTTTAAAACCTTTTCTAATAATTTAAATTTAGAAAACACATTCGTAGCAAGCTTACACCGAACCACTCAGATAAACCTATTAAAAGTTTCTGTTATTAATTTATATTTTTAAAAATCGTTATATTCGGAAATAATGTCTCCAAAAATATTAAATATTATTGAAATTAAATTAATTTTTACTCATAAAATTCAATTTTTACTCTTTTAAATTTACTACTTTTAATTAATATTAATACTTTGATAAGGGATATTAATTATGCTGCAATTTTATGACTCTGTATATTAATGTGCAATATTGCTGCCATTTCCACCAGGTTTATTCATTTCTTTTGAAAATAGCTTTGACAGTAAAATTAATGCAGAATATAA
>JAPDSC010093677.1:350-15180 GCA_026290005.1 Latrodectus geometricus | reverse complement strand
CCTATTACTAGCTGCTAAATTAAGGAGGAAAACTACAATCTGCTTTTAAATCATTGATGTTTTTGCTAATGCTCTGGAGAATGTGCAATAGTGCCGCCCAACCTGTCTAGTGGTTAACGTAACAAACTACGGATGGGGAGGACTTGGGTTCGAATCCCGGCTCGGGCATGGATGTACTTTCTCTCTCTTTCTTGTCTTTATCCTTTCTTTGTGTGTGTGAATGGTTGCCTACCCTATAAACGGGTACCTATGGCATGTGTGTACTGAGGATGTCAGACTCCACACCAAATATGGTTCAGTTGGAAAAGTGGAGCAGCGCACCCCATATTGCCAGCCTGGCTGGCACACGAAAACAACAACCACAATGTGCAATAGTGCCTGCCCATATCACAAGTTGCAGGAATATAGATTTTATTTTTCACTGTATCCTAACCATTCTTCGAATAACAATACTCTGAAAATCATTTGTTTTCACGAGGGAGGGGAAGAGGAAGGTAATGATCTATAAAGTGTTATTCAATTGTTTTTAATTGTTCGTTACCTGATATGTTAAACGGGGATAATTCTATTCGACTTAGCTTAACGGTACTTAGCATATCTCAGCTTGTTAGCTACTCTGGTGACTTTGAAAAACCTGATTCATTGTTGGGGATTTCTTTGCATAATTTAATGCTGTACAACGAAATCATCGTGAACTTAACCATTGCAGGAACATAGATCTTATTTTTCACCGTATCATAATCATCCTCCTAATCACAATACTCTAAAAATCATTTGTATTCACGAGGCAGAGGAAGCAGTTGTAATGAGGAAAGTAATGATCTATAAAATGTAATTCAATTATTTTTAATTGTTCGTGATCAGAAATCTTAAACGTGGAATAATTCCATGCTACTTAGCTCATCTGCTGCTTAGTATACTTAGCTTATCTACTAATTAACTTATCTCAGCTTGTTAGCTACTCTGGAGACTATGAAAAGCCCTGATTCATCGTTGTGGATTTCTCTGTACAATTGAATGCTGTACAACTAAACCATTGCGATTTCAATTTTCGTATTTTATTGAGTCCTTCAATCCCAGCCTGCTCCCTTCTTCTCCTTCAGGACAGAGTTCACATCCACCGAGTTCATTTATTGTCCCCCCCCTCATCTGTCACGTGATGGCTGGCGAGAGAGCGATATATATATCCATGGAAATCAAATAACGCAACAGTCATCGTCACACAGCTCGCTGCAGACGATCTGTCCAGTTGCATTATAAATGTCCATCTGCCGAGTACCTTCCGCAACCTCACGCCATCCAACAACATCTGAAGATCATCCACTTGGCTGCACGCCCCCCACCACCCACTTTCTTGGGGTTTCCCACACTGCGGAAGGAAGAGAACCATTATTATTATTACTATTTAACCAGGAGAGAGCTGTAAAATTTAATTAAAATTCGGATATCGACAAAGAGGTGGTAATATGTGGGTGGGAAGGGGGAAGACCGATGGTTCCTCGGTCCCGCATCTTTATGAAGATGGAGATGCAGTGGAGATTGCTTAATGGCGATGCTCTTGTGGAGGGGCCTTCAGCTGATGAAGGTTTATCTTCCGGAGAGTTGCATTCAGTCATTTTAATGCTTTAATAAGTGGTTCAACCCTTTATGGAAACGAATCTCTCTCATTAGGAAGAAAATAATCCTTTGCAGAAAAGGAGGATATTTTCCATCTTTATTCGAGTAAATATATTATAAAAGAGCTATTTGTTGAATAGGGGACTTATCTAGATTATTGTTCGATGGTATCTCCTTAATTCGACTATAAGATGGCGTATGTGAATGTACTGATGACATCAATTTCGAAAAAAGTTTTTCTAAAATGTTTTAAAAGTTCTGAACTTTATGGTACAATAGAATTGCTTATAAGCCCAATAATTTTGTTAAGGATAACTAAATAGTATGCGGGATTGAAAAATAAGGATTATTAAAGTTAATTTCAAAATACACTTTGAGAACTGCCAATAGTTTATCCTTACTTCTATTAAGAGAAACAGTTTGCAAATAAGCACTTCCGGTGAAATTGTACTCATTGGAGACTGGAGCACTTAATAAATGTTTACACGAAATTCTGACAAGTTGGAAAAGTGGATGTTTCTACCATTGATGTTGCTTATATGTAAAAAATGCAGAACTAAGTTATCACTTAGAAAAATGATTTCCTTTCTTGATAACAAATTGCCAATCATAGGTGTTCAGTTGTGTTATCAGTGTCCGTGAAATTTTAAGAAGGAATCTGTTGAGATTACATTCGGTACTTCTTGAGTTTAGATACCGAGCCAAGATACGTAATGTCTTGATGAATGAGTCCATCACAACAGATTATTCCACCCAATTGAAAGACACAATTTAGATAATAAATGAATGTGTAACAACTGATTTCAATAACAACGGAAGTACAATTGCTTTTCAGGTCCAGGAGTCAATCTCAGGAACTATCTATCTTTACCCATATTACATTTTTGCGTTTTGCCAGGGTGATGAAGCTGATGATAATTTTGATAATATTTCGATAACCTTTCAAAATCATTTATTCTAATTCTAGTATCTCTTGAAAAATAGTTTTTCAGTTTATATAATTCCAATGAGTTGAAAAATATGAATGTGTAATTTTATGTCTTCATGATGGATTTAAAAGTGCATCACCATAAGTAGCCTGATCGTTTCGGAAAAGTTATGAGACGTTACGGGTTCTGTACCTGACCCAAACCAACATCCGTCGTAATTACTCATCGGGATTGAAACACGTTCGGTGCGCTCATTGGACAACATTAATAATAGTTGCCTGATACAAATCAAAAGTTCCACTGAGTACTTTATGCCACTCACCCCTGGAGTGGTGTGTGGAGCGGAATACCAGCTCAAGTATCGACTTCAACACTTGAGCCTGGTTCAAAATTGACAGCGTTTAGCTTGTTTCTGTCTGCAGACGAAAACTTTTAAACGCGTTTATGATTTAATCTAACTAAGCATATCATTATAAAATCAGATTTGATAGTTCGGAAATTATCAAATCCTGCACTGCTTAGGATTTTAGAGGTCGTGGAAGTTTGCAGCCTAAAACTAGGCTGTTAACATCAAATAAAGAAATGGTAGGAGAATCATATATAAAATATTAGGTTGGGGAAAAAGTTATCCATTATTTTTTCGGTAGACGTCTGTAGTGATCGCTATCTCGTGAGGTATCTATCAAACAATTTCAGATTTATGCTCGTTGGAAAGGTGACATTGGACACTAAAATATCCTCTTGCGGTTTTTTGTTTGATTCATTCAGTTACGAGTACAAGGTTTTAAAAATGGAAGACAACAAACAGAAAATTCGATACATTTTCGTTTTTCTCTTGTAACGGCCGAGTGGCTAAAATTGTAAAAGGTGTCTATCATCCTATATATGACTGTAACAACCAGTTACGTACAATTTTCGTTTCGTCGATTCCGTTCGGGTATTTTTGATGTTAGAGATGCACCTCGCATGTGGATACAGCATCGTCGAAAATGTCTATAAAATATCAAAAATGATCGAAGTTAACCGCATGTCAGCAGTGTCGTAACGCGCAAGACCTAAAATTCTACATGAAAGCTGTTTTAAACCTTTTTACAAAGCGAATCCAAAAGAAGTTACACAAAATTCACATAAAAATAATGGATTTCTTTTTCCCCAACCTAATAAAAGTATAAACTATGGATTGGCGAGTAAGCTGAATTTTTCTGATCAACTAAGAAAACAATTGATTCTTTCGTTTCCTCTCGAATCAATATTTCAAAATGGGAGGTTTTAATGGATTGTCATACAGAATCATACAAACGCACCATTTCAGAAGTCCTTTCAAGGATTCTTTCTGCTGAAGCCCTATTGGAAAATCAATCCTGGAGCAAGTAAAGGATTTCGTGCAGGGGTGGGGGAGGGATCTATCGAATCCAGGTGCTCTCCAAACATCGAAACTGTTTTCTCGATGGCTATAAAAGGAGGAGAAACACAGTTTTTCCTGTTTCGGTACATAAACCCGGCACTCGGTAATAACTCTCGAGACATCTTTGGGAATAAGAATCGCTTGTCTGTGAAATGGGTGTTCCGCCTGTAACAGGGATTCGCCATAACCGCGGTTATGGCCTGAAAAGTGTCGGTGACTGAGCACCCTCTGATGGGTGGACGAGCCATCTATCGCCCTTTGATCTTACGATTCAGGCTCCTAAATTTGCAGGCGATTGAAGTGATGACCTAGATTCTGTTGAAGGGAAATTGTCGAAGATTTGAATGGTTGATGTATTTAATCTGGGACACACTTTCCTGGTCGTCAAGAGTTATCGACCGCGCGAGCAATAAGGAGACGACTATGTCGTCCATTCCTCGTAAACGTGATTGAGAAGATGATAAGTTGATTGATAGAGAGGAGGAACTTCGAAAATAATGAGGCGAAATTTTATGGCAAGCTGCAACTCTTTGCTTTATAGTTTAAAAGTTTTTGAAGGTAGATATGTACTTAGTGTCTTATTAGATTATATACGTTAACTCATTATAATTTAGTAAATAAACACTGTTAACAATAAACACTTAATAAAATCCCAGGTTCATGATAATGATTAAAGTTTACTATCAAGATTAATTCAGAATATCATACATAGCATAAACAACAAGGCCAAGTTCAATTCCAGGTCGATCTCAGAATTATTAGTAATATTTAATACACTAATTACTAAATCACAATTGTACTCAAAAAATGAAATTAAAAGCCTTTTACAATGCTAACTATAGTACAAGAAAGAATGTCCCGAGTTACTTACGAGGTAATTACTTTTCTGCAGAAGCATTGTTAATCCACGTGGGATGCTGTTAGGCTTACTACTGGACCGGACAACCAGGAACCCTGGAACTTGTTAGACAGGACTGTTTAATCGAAGAAATCATTTAGACGAACTGTACCACATCGTGTTTCTTCCGGTACCACCTCGTGAAAACATCAATATGTCTCAGCTCCAATGGAATCTATCGTCTATATTCGTTCGCAACTACACCGTGTTCTCCCTCGGCTTCGGTGCTGATCTCGTCACGTCCAGTCCCTCGTCAGGATTCTCTCCCCAGACAACTGCCGGCGTCTCGAACCCTCCTCCTTCCCTCGACAGGCTTCCGCTTGCTCCAGCCCAAAAACCGGTTCCTGGCTGTCCCCTTGTTTTCACTTCATGATGAATTACCCAGCGCCCCCTCACAAGTAGTTCTAGTTGCCAACCACAAAAAAATTCAATTTTTATTCATTCGTGTTCAGCACAGATAGATATAAGAAGCTTACATTCTACTCTGATATGTCTTACCAAAAATCATACCGTTAAAAATCATTCAATGTGCCTAAATGTAACATCAAAAACCAATGGTTTGTGTGCATGGACATCACTCATATCTTAAAAGCTATCTTTCTTTACAAGAAAGAAGTCAATTGCTCCTTTGTAGTGAGAAATTAAGAAATTATCTTATGTGTCTGCTTTCCTATGAATCTGCAGATCCATAACTGCCATTGTATTTTACAGAAGATTTTTATTTCTTAATCAATAGATAGACATTGTTTTTATTAATTTCTGATGTTTTGTAACACCAAATAAAAGTTTTGATTTTTGAAATAACAGAACACAATATTCCGTTCGAACACAAATGTCTAACTCTATGAATATATTACTAAAAATATGTTACGAAATATGTATATAAATCTAGGGAAATTTAATCTTATAGATACTTTTGTCATAAAGTTCTTCCAGGTTTGCCAAAAGGTATAGAGTTGGAATAATATATCAATTTTTATGAGACAGTAGGGATCTCCTCAAATGGTCAACTATTTTTCCATCGCAGATCGATTTCCTATGAATTTAACAGAACATTAGCGAATTCGTGTTTCCGATGGTAATGCTACATTCGTTTAGGGAATTACGTCATATTCCCCTCGAGACATTTCTAAATTTGATACATTACTTGAGATTAAGCGAATTGTGAATACATAAATTGAAATATCAATAAATTATTGTTGCCTGTAAAAGCTGCGTGACTTCAAAACTTTCAAGGCGTAGTAGAATGGTTAAAAAAAACGTTGTTCTTGTGGTTAAAAAGTTATGAGCCCAGTCGAAGATCTGTTCTGTTCACTAATGGTAAATGAAGAACGTAAATTAAGATTCTTCGCAAGTCGCTATTTTTTCTGCAGGTGTGGTTGGGCATGGTGTGGGAGGGAGGGTGCCAAATCATGTGTCAACTTGGTCTCTTGATGTAGTTAAAAATTACAATTCGATATTATGTGCGTAACAGCTTTCCTAATGAAAAAAATGATAAATGCTCGTTGAAAAGGTGACATTTGACACTAAAATATCCTCTTGCGGTTTTTTGCTTGATTCATTCAGTTACGAGTACAAGGTTTCAAAAATGGAAGACAACAAACAGAAAACTCGATACATTTTCGTTTTTCTCTTGTAACGGCGAAAAAGATAACCGGGTGTCTAAAATTGTGAAAGGTGTTTATCGTCCTATATAAGACTGTAACAACCTGTTATGTACAATTTTTGTTTCATCGATTCCGTTCGGGTATTTTTGATGTTAGAGATGCACCTCACATGTGGATACAGCATCGTCGAAAATGTCTATAAAATATCAAAAATGATCGAAGTTAACCGCATGTCAGCAGTCGTAACGCGCAAGACCTAAAAATCTACATGAAAGCTGTTTTAAACCTTTTTACAAAGCGAATCTGAAAGAAGTTACAAAAAGTTCACGTAAAAATAATGGATTTATTTTTCCCTAAACTAATATATATATAATTTAATTTGTGAAATTATGAACCATTAAGCAATCTAGTGGTTTTCATGCATATGTTGTATACAACAATGGCCAAATGAACAAAAATTGCTTAATTTTAACATTTGATAATTTTAATAGACTCGTTTTGCTTTTATTTGACTGCTGTGACCTGGCTTAAGGCAACGCTCTCATTATCAGGCAAGGAGATTGAATACCAACACAAACAAGGATTCGTCGTGTTCTCTGAAATTGGTTGGAGCATCTAAAATTGTCTGCGGTTGCAATGTCCTCCTAGCGAAATCATATTCTTTGTGGCAAATCAACCATTGGGGGCACCAGTGGAAGGACTTTAGGCATTATTGATAAACGTGGCACATCCCCAACCCACTGAGCTCCATTAAGTTGAAAAATGATTAACCTTCTGAATCACGGTCCCTGGAAAGTAATGCTTCACTTTGTTGATCATAGGGGAACGTCATAAAGCTACTGAGCCTCTGGGACTCTCACGACACTAGTACAAGAATAATGAGACAGAATTTACATGGTCCAACCCTTAATGAATATGACAGTTCATCCATTGGGTCAGGTATCGAACTCACCAATCCTGGTTACGAAAGCCACGCTCTTCCCAATCTGATCATCACGGTATCTTAAGTTAGGTTAGGTTATGACAGACATATTTGGAGATGTATGCTAACATGCTTGTAACTCACATTGAAGAGAATAACTAGTGATGATTTTTTTATACAAAAACACATGCCATAGGAACCCGTTTAAAGGGCAGTCAACCATTTACACGTCATTCATGCAAGGAAAGGATAAAGACAGGAAAGAGAAAGTACATCCATGCCTGATCTGGAATTCGAACCCAGACCTCCTTATCCGCCGTCAGGCACGCTGACCACTAGACAGCGTAAGTTACTTTATTTTTGTACATTTCTGGGTGTCTATTTCTAAAGATAGAAGCCATCAAACACAGCCAACTCCTTCGTCATTTGAAAACACGTTCAGGCGACGGGGCCGACACCCGAACTGATATTCTTCTCACCACAGCCCATATATGGGTGAAAATGTTGTTCCCTTAATTTTAAACAAAACTTATTTTAATTCAGGAAGAGAATAATTTAATTCAAATACTATACTCACAAAAAGAGTAACCCGATTATAAACTAAGTAAAGTTTCATTGTTCTTCTCCTTCTTCTTATAATTTCTTAGCGTCATCATAAGTTATCGTATTCCCTTTTCCCGCAACTTTCGTGGAACCTTAAATATCTCCTTCTTCCCTCGGAAAATCAGTGACAAATCTCTTTCTCAGAAAGCCCACTTCGTTATCCCATCTTTCTTCCAGATCGCCCCTAAGGGGTAGGGGGGGTGCATTGTTCGAATTGTTCCAATTTTTAATTCGAGGGAATGCTTAGAAAATGAAAATCTTCACCCTGGGGCTCGAAAGGGTAGATGCTCCCCTAAAATCCTGGCGCATAGTGATTCCCAGATTCCTGGAATACTTTCCTCTTCACGATCCGGTGATTCCGTTAATGACAACGAGGGGGGAGGAGAGACTCTCTCTCTCTCCTCTATTAATTAGAAATTTCAAACGTTTCGCTCGAGCGACCCCTCCTCGCTCCTTGTTGTGTCAACAGTTAATGGTACATAACCGAAAGTAAGCGGTGTGGAACAGGGCAAACAAAATAGTTGCGCATAAAACCCGCAGAAGTGTTTTGTTTGTGGCCCGAAACATTCCCAGGAGGTCTCCTCCTCCTTTCAAGTTATTTTAAGAGCGAAGTTTTTCTATTACCTGTAAATATTCCCGGCTTAGAAGCAATAAATAAGTGAATGACTGAAATTAATGGAAGACGGAATGACCAGTGGGCATAATTTCTTTCGGACTCTATAACTTTAAAATGAACATTGATTATTATCTCAATAATAATATATAAAAAAATTAAAAATTAAGAAAATTAATATATTATTGAACAAATACTCTTAAAGAACATTCACACACACATTTCAATGAAGAAGTTCATGCTGCTTGTTTTCTTCCTCAATATATTATAGCAGGGGTGGCCAAGACATCGACCGCGGTCGACTGGTAGACCGCGAAGACATTTTAGCTAGTCCGCGCGACCATCCTGATAATGACCTCGGATATTAACTATTTAATTTATGATTTATGACATAGGATCAATGAATTATTTAAAATAAAAATTTACTACAGTCTACGGTTTAAAACCCAAAACAAACTGTGCAAAGATTTACGATTTAAAACCTAAAATGGACAGGATGAGCGCGATTAAGAGACCCGAAAAAACTATAGAAAGGTATGCATCTCAATTAAGAAAACATGAATTGAGAAACTTCAAAAACATGGAGGAAGAGTGCATCCATAATCAAACCGAGACTTCGAAGATTTCGCTTAATACTTACTTGTTTTGTTTAAAAAATTTGAAAGATTCTCTGACTTAATTAAGTTGCAAGAAATGCTCAATTTTATAATATTTCCATTTAATGAAAATGTCAACATTGATGGAGTATCTGAAAAAATAGGACATTTAATAGATATCACATCAGTCACGATTGAGGAAGGAATTATTAAATTAAGATGTGATACATTTCTTAAATCCAGAGTATATTTAGCAATAGTGATTTTTGGAAATCAATTTCTGAGGAAACGTTTCCAAATATTTACAAATTGATTTTGCATATGAAATCATACTTTGGAACGAGATATCTTTGCGAATCTGCTTTTTCAACCAGGAACAAAAAACAAACATGGGTCGCATTTAACAGATAAATATTTAATTTGGTGTTTATGCTTTGCAATAAGCTCGAACAAGCCACAATGCGATAAACTTTTAGCAAATATACAATGTCAAATTTCAACTAAACGAGGTGAAAAGGGTGGCCAGTTTTTGATATATGAATACTTTGATTATTTTTGTCAGTAAATTTTTATTTTGTAAATATTAATATTAAGTTTATTTTAGAAAAATTATATAATTTACCATATTTTTCTTGTTACCGAAAATAAATATGTACGTTAATTTAGCCCTCCATTGGTAGACCGCCTTCGATTTTTTAAATTTAGAGTAGACCCCGAATCCCAAACGTTTGGCCACCCCTGTTCTATAGTATCAAAACCTTTCACTCTTTTCAAGTGATCAATTTCATCTTGACATCAATATACGTCACCGCGAAGTCACGCCTCCACAATTTTATAAAGTATAAAGTCATCAAATATTGTACAGCTATCATAATACCTATCATAGAATGAGTTTGGCGTCGAGATGTGCCCTGTTATTGCTGTGTATGTCCTCGTCCAGTTACGTACAGATTCATTGCTTTCCACTTCTTTTTATCAGTCGCTAGTCGGAAACTTGAGCCACGTGCTGCTTTCGTCGACTAAATGCGTTGTTCAACGTATATCCAAATTTTATTTTTTTCAAGCATTCATGATATTATTCATGTGTATGGATGGATTTCATATCTGAATATTCTCATAACTGCAGGTGATTAATTCCACAGCAACTTATTGTGCCTTGCTAATATATATGCAATCTTCAATGATGTTAACAAGTAACTTTAGTTTAATGAAAATATTTTTTGTTAGTTCATATCTTTTGTTTTTCTGTTAAAACATTCACGTGGTGTATTGACCGTGTTGAGTTGCATTTTTAGAAGGTACCTTTTAAAGCTTAGATGCGTTGTTTTGTTACATATGACATTTAGTGAAGCCAAGCCCACCCATCATGGACTAGGCAAAGGAAGTTAGATAAAGCCTTCCGTTTTTTAACAAAGCACCTTCTACGATGGTGGAAGTACGACTTTTGCCTCATAGATGGCAGCACTATCTGGGGCTTCCACTTTAGAGATAGGATGCCAAAAATAATCGAAGACCCAAGGCCTGGCACCCAACACCCCGATACGTATTAATTTGGAATGGACACATAGAGGACATTGCGACCACGACATATTTTAAGGGTTCAATCACCCTTCGTGAACAGGACGGATCTTCGGTTAAGCCGGGATTCAAACTTACCACCTTCAGGTAACACAAACGACACCCTAACCAACCAGGCCACCACGTCATCCCTTAAACGTGGTATCGTTTGTTAAAACTAAGATTTTAACATCACGAGATTGAAATTGTTATCAATCAAAGATCTGAGCATTAAAATTTGTATGGAAAGTGTTAATCTGAGAAAATTCTACGGTTACTCCTCGTCCAAATTTAATATTTAATCTTTTAGCATCAACAATTTAAAACAAAGAATCATATTAATTAAATCTAAGATTCTTTATGATTTACATTGAGTGATTAACATTTTATATCAATAGTATCTTCTCACAAACATCGGAAAGTCCTTAATTTAGTACCTCAGGAAATCAATGGAACAGGTTAAATTGGATTCAAGAACTTTACAAGATTCTATTTTTCCTTTAGAATTATTTGTTCTACATATAAACGTTTACCCCAAAATAAACCTGTTTTGCATTACAAACAATTTAAAATAGTCTCCGATTGTAATACTATTAGTTACTCTTTGAAAAGGTTTTAAATCATAATTTTCATGCTCTTTAGAGTTCTTTGCGGGCCAAGGAAAAAGTTCTTGCAAAATTTAGAATTTTAAGCTTAGATATCTTTCAGAAAATGATATCAGTAGTAAATAAATTCTAGTTTTTTTGTAGGAATTTGTTATTTGTTCTCCCCTATCTTGGAGGGCAAATAACGCATAAAGTACGTTCTTTGATTTGGGAAAAAACTTTATTGCTGCAATGGATAAAGGGCTCATCCAATCAAAGGGCAGTGCTGCTTTCGAAAATGCTTACTGGGCTATAAGCCGTCTGTTCAACAAATCTGCAATGGCGTGGCATTAAAAAATTAAATTCATCCAAGACGAGAACAAGAAAGACTTTCATCTTCTAAAAGAATCTCTCAAGAAGTCTAAATGGGAGCGCCATTAATGGGATGGCGTCTTCATTAGAATTTAATTTAATTTTGATTCTCGCATCGAATAGGCTGCCCCTTCTGCAGATGGTGCGAGAGAATCAATTCTTGGAAATATTGACGCTCTCTCTTCATTTGCAGACCTTTCGATTCCGATTAAGGGAAGGAATTACTGTGATGAATCGATGCAACTCCCTATCCGAAGCTCTCCACCACCTCCGAAATGGAATTAACATCTCTTGCCTCGTAAACTTGAGAAAAATGATTGCGGGGGAGAAACGACTAACTGTCCGAATCTAAATGCTTGTCCAGAGGACGTCATTGGCGTCTGCAGCTAACTTAAGATTTCGGACTGTTTGTACATTTATCAGAAGACATTTTCTATCATCTATATAGAAAATAGAATTGCGTCTTAAAATATTAGGTTGGGGAAAAAGTAATCCATTATTTTTTTGGTAGACGTCTGTAGTGATCGATATCACGTGAGGTATCTATCAAACAATTTCAGATGTATGCTCGTTGGAAAGGTGACATTTGACACTAAAATATTCTCTTGCGGTTTTTTGTTTGATTCATTCAGTTACGAGTACAAGGTTTCAAAAATGGTAGACAACAAACAGAAAATTCGATACATTTTCGTTTTCCTCTTGTAACGGCGAAAAAGATAGCCGGGTGGCTAAAATTGTGAAAGGTGTTTATCGTCCTATATAAGACTGTAACAACCAGTTTCGCAATATTTTGGTTTCGTCGATTCCGTTTGGGTATTTGGATGCTAAAGATGCACCTCGCATGGATACAACATCGTCGAGAATGTCTATAAAATATCAAAAATGATCAAACTTGACAGCATGTCAGCAGTCGTAGCTTCGCACAAGACCTAAAAATCTACATGAAAACTGTTTCAAACCTTTTTACAAAGCGAATCCAAAAGAAGTTACAAGAAGTTCAAGTAAAAATAATGGATTTCTTTTTCCCCAAACTAATATTAACTGGGAACTGTTGCACTTTCATCGTTCGCAATGAGTTACATATATCACACCGTGCATAAGTCGTCAGGTGTATTTACCGGAAGCCCTTTTGTGGGTAATGGAATCATTAAACTACCTCTTACCTTCTACTTACACACCTTGAATCTGCAATGAATGTGCAATCTTCCTTCATTTTGAATGTCCTCGTGCCTAATGTGCGCTGTTCTGAGCAAATGATGATGTCCTGCGATGTGAATCATTTTTATTTGTCTCATTACTTACAAGTTTATACATTTTCATTGAAAACTCGAATTACTAATAATCACATTCAGGACTGGGGGTCTATGGCGTGGCACCAAGATTCAGCCTTTAATAATGGGCTTGGGGAACATGCCACTGTCTTTCAGGCGGAGGTTCTGGCTATGGCCAACTGTCTGCAGATAAATTTAAAGAAGGGCTACCAAGGTAAGCGTATTCTTATTTTCAGCGACAGTCAAGCTGCATTGATGGCTCTCTACTCATTCCAAGTCAAATAAAAAATTGTAATGGAATGCAAAAATCTCCTTAAGGAACTGGCAAATGGGAATAAAATCATTCTTATTTGGGTACCAGGGCATATAGGAATAAAAGGTAATGAAAGAGCTGATGAACTTGCAAAACAGGGATCCTCTTTCAATACAATAGGATTCTTTACAATACAATTTTCTGGGATCAACATGAAGACTACAAGGAAGGCCATTCAAAAATGGGAAAAACAGGAGATGAACAAAGTTTGGCGTGACTCTCCTGGACAGAAACATGCAAAAAGTATGATTTTCAACTCATCTGAGAAAATTGCATCTGAAATTCTTAGACTCCCAAGATTGAAGACGCAAGCAATTGTAGGCTTCATGACTGGGCACTATCATTTCAGGAAACACCTTCATACAATGGGACTTTTTAAACAGGAAACAATTTGTAGGAAATGCCACGCAGGGGTAGAATCAGCTCATCATATCCTGTATGAGTGTGATGCTCTTGCCCTTACAAGATTCACTACTCTAGGTAATCCATATCCTAAAGAGTTACACCTAAACCCCATTGAGGGCCTATCAGACATTATAAACAAAGTAGGTGACCCAAGACAATGGAGCTAGGATAAAATTGAGCTTGGAGCATGGTACAAAATGCAACAATGCAGAGGTGCCACATATCTGACAAGCTCAAGAAGAAGAATCACATTACTTTCTCTTGATTATTGCGTGCAGTTTAGAAGCGTGTAACAACTCTGTCGTGTGTTTGAAAGAGTAATGTTTTCATTCAAAACTATTTAAGAATACCTGATCTGTAAATAAGAAAAAGAGAATAATCTGTTTTAACAGAGGTGATAATTCCAAAAACAAAAACCTTTTTTCTAATTTTAAATAATTCTTGTAGTAGAAACAAAATGCTGTTACATAAAGAAATGATAGGTTGTTAAATTATTTTTGCTTCTCTCAACTTGTCATTTTTGTACGATCTTTTACAGAGCCTCTCTTGTACAAAGAGCATGCATCTCTTGGAAAAAAATTTCTCTCAAGATGATATGTAGAGAATACCATTAAATCAGAAACGTAAAACGTGTTTCATAAGAATATTGGAACTTAAAGCCAGATCATACCTCGACCAACACGACGAAAACCATTGATATCTTAGGGACATTAAAATTGGTCGATTAGAGTTTTCATTGCCTAAAAAGATTACTCTAATGAGTCATTAACTTATCACTTTTTTCTTTTCTCGAGTGGTTGCCTCCTATTTATAGGGTAGACAACCATTCATACTCCATTCATATAATTAGAAGACAAAGACAAAAGAGAGAGAAAGAGAAAGTATATCCATACCCGAACTGTCATTGGAACTTAGGACCTCCCTATTCGCAGTCATGCACGCTGACCACTAGACAGGGAGGGCGGCCTTTTAAAAACTTATTTTCACTAAATGGAAATGATTTCAATGAGCTCGTGCGTCAACTATGGCTAATTTAAATGATGCGTAACAAAAGAAAAACGCTTACACTGTGATTGAGAGTAAAAGATCCCTCGAGCATTTTAAGAGTTATCAATTAAATTCCAACAATCTGAGTTCA
>JAPDSC010093662.1:0-11139 GCA_026290005.1 Latrodectus geometricus | reverse complement strand
TATATATATATATATATATATATATATATATATATATATATATAGTAAGTGTGTATAAATTTTTTTAAAAACTAATCCAATTTTTGCTAACAGTCTATTATGATAAAGAAATATCATGGAAAGTTAGTTCAAGCAAGTTATAAATGAGTTCCTTTGTAATATCTTTCATTTACATTGCTTTTCATGGATATAAATGTAATTTAATAAAAACTCTAACATTTTCCTCAAAAATTTGCATTTTACTTTTTTAATTTAAGAAAATATGTTACTATAATACAATACATTTCTTGTAATAAAGAAATTAATAGATCAAATATAAAACACTTTTAATTTTATAAATAAACATAACCCATGAAAAAATATGGATACAAATAATTACAATTTTGAATATCTGCACGCATATGAGAAACTTGAAAAAGGCAAAAAATAAAATTTATTTGCATTTCAATCACTGTAACAATCACAGTGATTGTCTGCATGTTACTTTTATTCATAACCTTTTTCTTAGAAGAAATAACCTCAAGTTCTTCAAACTTTAATTCACTGGAGGATGAGGATGACAGATGAATCTTTTTTATCATGAGACATATTTTTTTAGAATGAAATTCAAGAGGTTCACTTCATAACTTAATAATTTCTATTTTCTTTTTTTTATTTTTGTTTGATAAATCATCAGATGATTGACTAGTTTTTGATGAACCACTGTTAAAATGATGTTTTTCTACATTCACAGCGCAAAGTTTCACAAGTATTTTATTTGGAGCTGAAGTCACAGTAGATGTCTTGGCTTTTTCAGATATGGATGTTGAGGCAGGTGATAATGCCTTAGTTTCTTTGTTCTCTAAGGAAGGATTTACTTTAGATGCAATTTCGGAATTTAGAGCTTCTTCTCTTGCTCTCAAAATTGGCATGGGTAAAAGAAGTATTCCATCAGAAGGTAGTGTTCTTGAACCTAAAAACACAACAATATATATAATAATCATGTGTTTTAAATTATTTATAAGGCAACTAATTAAATTTAATTATTACTATAACAAATATAAATTTACACTAGCTATGTTAGATGTGTAATAAAAGAGTTGTTAAGAGCACTATTAGGTATTTAAAAGTATTTCTAAGTAGGCAAGAACTTGATTGTAGAAAAAACTTATTTGCTGGATTATCATTAGGAAATATGTATATTTTATGACCTGAATCATTTTCTAATTGAAATTAATTTGGACAAATAAGTTTTATATAATGGAAATAAATGACTGAGTTCATAATACGAGTTTTTTATGAATTTTAATCAGTGTATATTATTAAGTTACCATGGCAAAAAGGAAGTTGTAAATGAAACAAGTTTAAAAGTATTATAATTTTCCTTTTGTAGGAAAGATGTATTCTCAATAAAAACTAAAAATAAAATTTTTAGATACATAAGGAAATAATAACACTTTATTACTTTTAAAGAATATTTCAAAAGATTTCACAATAGTTTTTTTTATTTTAATAAAAATCTGAATTTAATTTGTGCAAATCCAAATGCAACATGATGCATATCAGTGTTAGTAAAGCAGTTCAAAGCATGTAATACTTTTTTGTCAGATAAGACGATTTATGCTAAGTACTAAAAAGTATGTTATACATGCGAGTAAGATTGCATTTATAGTCTACTTTTTTTCTAATATCTTTAAATTGTTAGCATACCTAAATCTTTGTTCTGTGTAATTTACAGGAGTTTTTACAATAAACCAGAAGAAAAACTTGCTTCAGGGATTAAAATAAGTATACTTTTTTGTGTTACAGCATAATAAAAATATTATATCATTCTATTAGACAATGTTTCCTGAAAATCTGTGAGATACATTAATAGTGAATGTGCTATTAAAATTATTATCCTTGCCTTAATATTTGAATTTGAGCTTTGTGTTACTCTCATGTCATATATATCATGGGTTACTATTAAAAGAATGTGCAGTCAAAAATTGGATATTTTGGACACATAAGGAGTTTTTTGACATTGAATAATCATGTAATTAGTAATATTTTAATTTTTGCTCTCATCTCATTTAAATGATAGTTTTAAATGTTTTGGGAAATTGAAGGAAAATACTTATAAAATAAAGGATAGGATTTCATTTATCATTCTGCCAAAAGTTTATGAATTTCCTTATTGATTACAAATGGATAATTACCATTTGTGTTTTATGATAATAGTCAATTAATCAGTAGTAAAAGTGGCAATTGCATATCATGTCATCAGTTTGATATCTAATATCCTATTCTCATGTAATTAAATATAGAGATGATTTTATCCCCTGCATGAAAATTAATTATGCTAAACATATAACACAATAGAATTTTGTTTTTTTTTCATAAATTTAAAGTCTTAAGAAAACAAACTTTTTTTACTTAAGTGCTTCGCTTGTCAAATTGATGAACTCCATAAAACAAAAAGTGGATTAAAATATTAAAACTGTGTATATTGTTTTTTAAAATAATGTTATTTACATTATATTTGGTTTTGGTGATGCAAAAAATACTTGTTATAAGAAAAATTTGTTCTGAATATATATAACTAGATATTGTATAAGACTTTGATATTAAAATTTAATAAAGTTGAGTAAGTGGAGTTTATCTATTTGACAAATGACGCAATAATATTTGATAGTTAATGACAGAATGCTATTAAATCACGGTTGCTAAATATTAATATCTGAAGTTACACATTCTTCATTTATCGAAACAAACAACTAAAATATTATGAAACTACAATTTTTTTTATTTAATACACTATATATTCAGTTATAATATTTTATAACATTAAATTTTCATGACAGAATAAATTAAATTTGTCTAGCAAAATAATATGTCATTTTCTGTTGAACTGGCTGTGAGTATAGAGAGATATTGAAACCAAAGATTTATGAGCGTTATTTTTCCACTTAAATTATACATAAAAAATAACTAGACAAATAAAATTTATGTGGTGTGATTTTTTTTACTTACCGATGTTAATGTAACTGATTGTTGAATATGGAGTAAAATGAAAGTCTTCTCTCAAATATGTTTCTAAAATCAAAAGAGTAACAATTCTTTCACACGTATCTCGGCTGAGAGTAGTAGCTTTGTGACCTGGTGGTCGCAATTTGGGCGGCCCTTTTCCTCGCCAAGCATCAATAAGTTTTAGAGATGTCAATCGTTCTTCCTGCATATTGCAGTATTCCAATATGGAACAAAGAGTATGGTATTCTTTAGCTGCATTTTTCATTTTTTCAATATCTAAAAAGATTTCTGTATATTTTAAATCACTATGAATATTTATCATATAATAAAATGTTAATACATTTATAAATAATAATTCCACCGAAAAAAAAATTTTTTTTACTGTATACATTTTATTGTATGTGCAATATAAAATAATTTAAGGCATCTAAAATAAACTTATTTTAGATGCCTTGTTGTTGACTGTTTATTTCACTTTTGAATGTTTATTTCAGGAATATACAGGTTCATATGAAAAATTGTTAATGGAAATATTAATGATCTTTCATAGAATTTATATGAAAAAGTAAAGTACCTTATTTTCCTGCATATAATCCGCAGATTTTGTGTTTAAAAAGTTCCAAATTTCGTTGTGCATATTATACGCCACCGCGGATAATCTGATAAAAAAATATTCTCCATCAGAAAAGCTTACAAGAAAGTTTTGAAAAAATATTCTTTATGTTTCATAAAATAAATTACAGGTGGTACCAAGATACACCTGAGTTATTTAAACTATAATCGACTTTGTTCAATTACGTTCAAAAACGAATTCGGTTCCTCTTAAAGTTATTACAGTTGTAAATTCACTAACTTCATTGTGCAATTTGCCTTGACGTGAGTTCTTCATTTTTAAAATATTCAAATTCGTATAACGTCATATGGAAGTGAAAACTTTTAAGTTACACAGCAGATTTTAAATTAAAAGCTATAACGAAAGCAAATAAAAAAATTGCGTCAAATGTGTTAATGTGAAGTGAAAAACAAACCACGCGCGGTATAAAAAAAAAAAAAAATTGTATAAAATACGCAATTTGTAAATAATCCATTTCTTTCATTTAAATATTAACGAAACAAATATATATTAATTTAAATATGTGTGTGTCTAACATCGTTTTAAAAGATATTAGAAGCTAAATATCGATAAGTTTTACAAGAATCTTCTCAAAATTATCGCTTTTGATTGATCTTGTGCTTTCATTTCAAGTTCATCACACTTAGCGATGAAGTGGATCTAGACTTATATTTTTCATAAATGCTTTTTATCTATACAATTTATTAAATTTTTAATCCTACTGTGCATCTTTTTTATTTTATGTGACACCCATAATATCAGCAATACATGTTTTACACTATTCGCCGTGAAAAATTGCCGCGGATTATACGCCGCTGCGGATTATATACAGGAAAATATGGTAATCATGAACATAAAAATCTCTATTATGTCAAATTTTATTTAAGTCTATTTCCTTAGTGATCTTTTTTGCAAATGTTTAAATGAAAACAGCTGGTTTGTTGCTCAACAGTCAATTTTTACACACAATGGTCAATTAAGTCAGGACTACAGTGTAAAGACTGAAAGAGTAATCTTTTTCTGAATAGATAATAGCAAAAAGTAAACTGAAGTATCAGTTAAAGAATACCAATTGTTAATGTTATAAAAACTTGTTAAATGTTTTAAATAAAAATATTTTTTTCAATACGCACTGTTTTCAATTTTTTTTTCAAAAAAAAAAAAAAAAAAAAAAAAAAAAACATTGCATGTTTGAATTTATTGATGAAAGTTCACTAACTCTATTGATAAAATTTTTGCTAAAATTGTTTGATTAAAAGGAGACGTTATTTTTTAATTTTTATACATATTACTATAATGATGAATTAAATTCAAGCGAAAGAAAATTTTTCTTTAAAGCTAATGTCTTTTGAACTGTTTTTACAATTAAGTAAGAGCACAATTAAATAACATCCATATCATTTTTTATATTAAAAGATAACTTTAACTTTTATATAAAATACTAAATACTTCACATTATAATTAACATTTCAGATAAATTGAAAAATCCTATTATATTTGGTAATTAATTCATAACACATCCTTCTTCAAATGGAAAAATTTCAATCTACAATTTTCTCAGTTGATTACTTATTCAGTTGATAAACTATTATATTTTACAAACTTTCACAAAAATTAATATAGCAACTGCTTTTTTAACAAATTAAAGTTACTATTCTCAACAAAGTAGATACTTTATTATATATCATCTTACATAAAATTCTAAAATTCATGAATAATACAATTATTAGTTGTTTGACACATAGAATTACAATTTAGGCTGAGTTTTCAGATGACACCCCTAATGTTCAAAGACAATATATCTAGCTATATTTTGCAATAACAATTTATTGCAAATTTTTATTTTAAAAAGATACAAGAAACTGCCATTGTAACTTTAAAATAATGATTGGTCTCTAAGAAAGTGTCTTAGTTGTAGCTTGTTTAACTTATATGAATTAATCTCTAATATTGGATGAAATTCTAAAAAAAATCATTCATACATGTTTAAGATAAATAGAAACAAAGCATGACTTTTTATTTTAATTGATCCTGATTATACAGGGTGCTTCAAAAAATGTATACACACTTTAAACTATTGTAGTTTTCCCGCTCTACAAGGCTAATGTTATATTTCTTCGCCAGGTGCCAGCATAATCGTCCCTCTATGTTATATTATCAGTTGGAATTTGTAATATCAACATGGGGGACGTACGTTTGAGTTTTGAAGAACGTAAGCAGGTTATTAAGTGGTACTGGAAGTTTGAGAATGTAAATGAAGTTCAAAGACAGTGGAGAAGGGAGTATGATACAGAACCACCTTCAAGATTAACAATTACACGCATACGAGACAAATTCGAAGTTCATGGAACAGTGTGTGATGTGCATAAAGGTCATTCAGGTCGGCCTCGAACAGCTATTGATGCTGCAGGTCACCAATTTGAACAGTATTAACATTTGTTATTTATGTTTCATTTACATTGGACTTTCAGCTTTCTATTTTCCTGAAATTTAACTTTGTAGAACGGTAAATAAATTTTCTATGGAAGTTCAAAGTGTGTATACATTTTTTTGAAGCACCCTGTAGTGGTATGGAAAAAACATCACTGAAATGCAAGTGTTTTTTTTTTTTTCAGTGCAGTATCTTTTATCAGTTCCTAATGTAATTATGTTATATTCCAAATAAGAAACATTTTTAATTAAAATTTATAAAGAGAAAATAAGATAACAAGAATTTAAGATTAGTTGATAGTTCTTACAAGGATTGTAATCATCACAATGATCACACATGTTGTTACAATCAGTAGAGTTCCAGCGCTCTCCAAAATGTTCGGCAATAATAGAACGACGACAGCTAAAATTAAACAAAAAACGAATATTATTTCAAAAATGCATTCAATATAATATATTTACCGTTATTTCTGAAATTATTTACAACCAATAAAATATGTTGGTTAGAATAACCAAATATATATTTTTTTATATATTTTAATATATAAATTATAATTTATTATACATGAGTGTTATGACATTAATACTTTATACAAATTCTTTTCAAGATTCCAAATAACATTACAGAGATTATTCACATTATTACATCATAAATTTCTAAAAAATAAGAAAATATTAGGATAAAGAGAAACTAAATTTAAAAGAAATCTTATAGTACAACATAAAAATATTTAAGTTAAACAAAGTAAATTAGTGCAATTTTACCTAACACAGCAAAAATAAATTTAATGAAGTTAGCAATGAAGAAGTAAAACTAGTAAAACAATAATTTACAGACAAAATTTGCACTTTGCCCAAAGTAAAGAAATTAAAGACTTTAAATCAAATTGGTACTGATAATTATTTTTATGAGTTATATGCGAATTAGTTGAAAATTTATAGTACTTTATGATAATTTTAAGAAAATTATTAAATACAGTAAATTAACTAGTTCAAGATTATTTTTCTGCTACATTATCCAACCTTCTTTGAAATTTAATTATAAAAGTAACTAAAATATGTTTATTATCATTTTTTATGATTTAAACCTTTATTTATTTACTTTTAATTTACAGTTGTGAGATTGAAAGCATCACTACAGATTGATTTAAGTTCATTGATTTAAGTAACATTAAAAATAAATCATTGGTTCTGAAATACATTCAATAATAAAAAATTATGTTCCTAATAAAATTAAAACTGTTGATGTTAAAATGAAAATTAATTTAATATATGAAACACCAAATTGTTCACCAAATTAACTTAATATATGAAACACCAATATTGTTAATAAACTTCCTGCTTATCTAGATTGTTCCACTCTATTTGACAAGATAGAAAGCAATTTATTATATTGCTTCAGTTAAAATTATTTATAATTAGCTCATGCTAAAAATATCTTAATTAAATATTATTAAATTTAAATATGTTGCATGGAAACATTAAAAATTTATAAGTTTATAGACCATTTTTAATGAAAAAGATTTTTAGACAAAACAGGTATGAATTTTTTTTTTCCCTAACTGGATGATATGCATTATTAGATCATAAGGCAAAATATCATTTGAAAATAGGTTCATTAAAGTTGCATTACATAAAATTAAATTAAATAATTAAGAACTGCATTATTCAAAAAGGAAAAACTATTTAATTTTTGTATGTTAATAACATTTCTTAAAACAAACATAAAAGTTTTGAAGCTTGAAAAATAGCATTTAGTTTAGTTTGCATTATAAAATGCACATAAAATGCATTCCATTTCAAAAGAGAATTAACATTTATACCTATAAACGCTTTGCATATTAAACACAGTAAACAGAAAAATAAGAAATTTTCTACTTTTTTTATTTTCTGTCATGAAATTAATATAAACATGGCAAAAATCTCAGTCATTAAAAGAGTTTGCTCAGTAACTTAAATACAGTAATCTAGTAAATTAAAAACAGCATTTTTTCCCCTTCAATTTGATATTTTATAATTCTAAATGTTTCAGAAATTATAGAGAAAAGGCTTTCTTCATTATATTATTAAACACACTGTCTTCTAATCTTATTTAAAAAGCAATTATTGTAGATAAAATTTTAAGAATAATAAAAATTTTAAAAAGAAGGTATATTTTTAAAATTATTAATTTTATATAGTAACAAAATAATTTAGTAACATAAAATTCAAAAATAAATTAAATCTCTATATTAATTGATTATATGAGTTAATATGATTTTATTAAAAATAAAATTTATCAAATTATATTTTTAAGTAGATATAAAAAAATTATATTCAAATAATCAATATTCAGAAACATAAAAAATAACAAATTTCTACTTAATGAAATATAAGCAATTTATTAAACACTTTTATTTAAAAGTATTTTTCAACATAAATATTTTGTTAGTTTATTTTTATTGCTTTATGAAGATATTTTAAGAAATAAATTTCAATTCTACATATAACTTTTAAAATTTAAACAAAATGTGATTTTATAGAATATTCTGTGATGAACCTTTTTTATTATTTAATTTTATTAATGTCTGACTTAACTTATTAGTCATCATTAAAGAACACATGCCTATTTTTAAATAAGATGTTTCATGACATTTTAATGTAAAAATACATTTATTGGAAGACTATATATTATGATTTATAGTCTTCCAATAAGTTTTTATGAAATAATAAATCAAAAAATAAAAATTATGCCTAAATTAATCTTCACACAGAGAAAAAAATTTAACACAATACTAAGAAAAAATATTCATGTTGAGAAAGTTTTAACCGATTAAGTTGCTCAATAGAGGAGAAAAATTGAAAAGATAACAATTCAAAACTATGTTTTACAAAGCTAAAGTATTCAAACATGTAATTTAAGTATGTAATTATTACTTTTAAAAGATTTTTAAGAATAACATAAAAGAAAAGAGTAATATAAATTGCTTATTAAGTATTTTTTAAATAATTTTCTTACCGTTTTAGATCAAGACAATATGCTACCATAGCATATAAGTGTTCTAAGCCCTTTCGTTCAGTAAATACCATGGTACTCTGACGAAAAATATCAGGAAATCGATAAAAAAGAATACATGATGCTACTTGATCATCCCTACCTGATGAAAGAGTATAAAATGATTTTTTTTTTTTTTTTACAAAAACTATTGAAATTAAAAAATATTCATATAAAATGTACAAAAGATTAATTTTATAATATAAGTGAGAATATATAATGAAATTATATTTTATCCAGTTTTACAAGTTTTAATTTCTAAAATAAAGGTTAAAATAAATTACTCAAACTCACAATATATATGTATATATATGATACAAACCAAATATTTATTAGTATAGTCATTAGTGAGAGAAAGGAATTAAACAAACCAGCTCTTCCACTCTCTTGATAAAAATTTTCCATTGATTTTGGCATAGAATGATGAATTACAAAACGAACATCTGGCTTATCAATACCCATACCAAATGCTACAGTAGCAACAATGACTTGAACTGCATTGGTAGACCAACTTTTATGTACAAAGCTACGAGATCTAGCATCTAATTGGGCATGATAAGCTCTTGCTTTTATTCCTCGTTTACGCAGTTCAGAAGAAATTTCCTCGGAGTCTTTAATAGAGAAACAATAAATAATTCCTACAAAATAAATATTTGCCATAAGATTAAAAAAAAGTTTAGTAAAATAATATTAAGCATAATGTTCACCAACAAAAAAGAGTACGAAAATAATATTTTTGAAAAATATGAATTACATATGCATAGTAAATTATATACATAATAAATCCACTTTAAATAATTTATGAATAATATCAAAACAATTAAGGAAAAATAGACTGACAGTAAAGAGAAATTATACTAATACGTAAATCTACTTGATTTACCTGAGAGACCATTAAATCGATTTTTCAAAAGATTTTCAAGTTCAGTTATATTGTCCTTTTGGCAAGATGATTTGTACACAACCTAAAAAATCATTTTTAAGAGCATTAATTGCATAATTCTATGTATCTTTTATGATGAAATTATACAAATTATTCAATTCAAAACAGTTTTCAAAACATGCCAAATTGAAATTTATTTTTAAGATATGGCTATGAAATTTATTGCATGAAATCTACCTCTCAAATGTCTACAATATGTTGAAGTTTAAACAATATGGATTTTATAAATAGAAAATATTCAGTTATTGTAAAAATTAGAGAAATGAATCAATGAATTTTTAAGTTATTAATATAAAAGTACAGGTTAATATGTAAATTTAGAATTAACTCCTTAAAACGTGAAATTTTTCAGAAAAAAATTGTAATAAAATGATTGAGTTTTTTTCTAAAGAAAAAATATACATTAGTTTAAGTTATTTTTTGCAATTTCCAGAAAAATACAGCATTTTGGTACCATTTATGCTAAATAAATTTAATCTAGCCAATCAATTTTTACTAGAACAGATCTCAGATAGGCATTAAAAATAAAATAATGAAAGATACAAGATAGCCCATATGAGATACTGCAGTGTGCAAATTTGGCAATAACTTTCACCAATGTCAAACACAAGTAAATGCATTAAAAAGGGTTAAAATATTAAATTCTTAAGCCATTTACACCTTAACAAAGCAAATTCATCAAATTTAACATACTAAAGTAAATATTTTTGCTATTTAATAATGAAAATGGCATTAATGAAGTAAACAAAATATACCATAGAATTTCTAATAAGGAAAAAATTAATTATATTATAGCTACAGTAGGAAAATTGAAGAAAAGAAATGTTGATTTACAGAGTTTAATTTGTAATAATTTTAGAATTAAATTATAATAACAATAATTCACCTCATATCTAAGATTTGGACGATTAAAAGATGCTTTCAAAACCAAACATCCTTTAATATTTAATATATTTTGAACATCTGATATAACTGAAGATGTTGCAGTTGCTGTTAAACCAAGAATAGGCACACTGGGAAATTGACGTTTCATAATACCAAGAAATTTGTAATCTAAAAAAAAGTACAAAAGAGAAGATTATTGAAGCTAACAATTTTCTTTTAACTTAAAGAGGCAATACATATCAAAAA
>JAPDSC010093660.1:0-12037 GCA_026290005.1 Latrodectus geometricus | reverse complement strand
TATATATATATATATATATATATATATATATATATATATATATACTAATGTGTTATTAGAAGCAATGTAACCGAATTTGTCAGTTCTGATATGTAACAAATTTCTGATTTAATGAAAAAATTTTAGAATGTAAAAATCTAAAATTTTTGTGCACTTATTTCACAAACATATCTTTAGAATAATATTCAAATTTACATCTGAGTTATGTTATTTATTCAATTTGAACATAAGATAGTTATAGGATCTTAATCCAGTAAAAAAAACAAGGATTTCTTCATTTACATAAAATTCTCTTTATGTATAAACAAAATATAAATTTATTTTTATTATTTAAAGTCATTTCAAGACATTAAAATTTTTCATGGTTATATATATTGCAGCTCTCATTTTTAATATTGTCAGAACATTATGTTACTTACATTTTTTATCTATCAAATTATGTTTAAATTTTAAAGCCAAAGTAATACTTACAGAACATTTATCACTCAATGAATGCTTTAACAAATATATCACAGCATTAGATGTAAAATATTGATGTTCAGACACATAATTTAAATGAAACACTCTTTCACATAAACGAGTAATTTTGAATTGCAGATGATCAAACTTATTTGGAATCTCAAATATTATACCTAAAAAAAAAATAATAATATAAATTTAATAAGCAAGAATAAAATCAATATTTACATTAAATTAATATTTTAACTATTTTAAAAAATCAAATGTCTTAACATTCAAATACTAATAAAAGTAAATTGAAAAATATATTTCTGAAAGCATCTACATTTAAATTTTTAATTCATAAGTTATTTTTTCTGATACTTTTATTTTTCACAATGACAAAATATAATCATAAAATTTATGCAGCTAGCATGGTGTGTTCAATATGAATGTTATAAACTTATCAATTAGTTATACTATTATAAAGGAATTAATAAATCTATTTTTGTTTAGTCAATAATTATAAGCCAATATATAATAAAAAATATATTGCTGAAGAAAATAAATAATTATATAAATAGTAAATGAAAATGACTCAAATATCTGAAATACTTTATAACTGCATTTGTAATTAAATGGATATCTTTCCCTTTTTCTAACTCTATATATCTCATAAAAGCAAAAAATAATAAAGTTTTTGAAATAAAGGATAAACATAAAAAATGTAAAAGAAATCTATATAAATTAGAAATTTCATAAAGTAACAAAATTAAAAGTTTTATTAGATATTTACTTGAATCCTAAGGGCAAAAAACATCTATTGAATTAAAAAATGGGTCTACAATTATATTCATTTTATTACCATTTAGCAACACCACTATATGCAATAATCCTTGTGAAAGAGGCAAACTATTATCTAAAATCACTTGAGCAAGTTCTATTGAAGCTTCAAGTATTTGACTTGCTTCTAGAGACATCTAAAAGGAAAAAAATTGTAAGTGCAAGTAACCACAGCAAACTCCTGTTCATCCACAGAATAAAATATGTAGGTTATCATGGACAAACAGATTTCATAGATAATACAAAAATTATATATATAAAAAAAAATCCAACACAGATATGCAATCAATAATTTACAAAACTTATCATTAGTGGAATAATAATTGGCAAGTTTCTAGATTTACTTTTTTGAAAAATCAGCCAAAAGAATTTTTTCAAAAAAGTAGTATAGATACTTGTATGGTATATATACAACTTCAGATATTTCTTTGCCTGAAATTGAAGAATTTTGCAATTTATACATAACAGACATTCAGTTTATTGCATATCTCTATTAAGAAAAATAAAAAATTAACTTAAAAGCAATAAAATTGTCTAAAATTCTACAGTAAAAGGCAAAAACTATGCACACATCTTTACTCTGATGCAAAACATTTTCATGTACATCATATTTTTCAATTTCTCTCAACAATTAAACAAATATATATATATACATATATATAATACCTATATTAATGAAATAATATAATACAGCACATTAATGAATGTATGTATAGTAGATGCTCATTTATACAAACCTCTAATTTATAAACACTCTTGTTTTTATGAACTAGCAGCTAACCACTACCTGGACACCATAGATACATGATAATTTTAACTCCCATTTATGAACTAAAACTTTGAAAAAAAAATTTTTTTTTTTTGTAAACTTTTGTTTTTAATAAATAGTCTTTTCCTTTTTTAATTTTTTTATGACCTGATATTTTTTTTCAATTTTTTATTTGATTTCCTTTTTGTATAAGGCCTGAGAACTTGAACAATAAAACAACACATGCAGGCATTTCAACCATTGTAGGAACAATAGTCTAAGCCATATGGATGTCAGACATTTGATGGTAAAGAACAGTGATGTGGAATTATTCAACTTCTGTGTTTCCCCTACATAAAGACACAGAAAGGGGAAAAAATTCTTCTCTCTTCCTCATGCATTAGAACATATGAAGGGGAAAAAGTTGTTGGCAGTGTAGAAACAAACATATTTACCAGTTTAAGTAAAAAAAAAAAAAAAAAAAAAAAAAAAAAAAAATCTGGAAGAAAAGAACAAAAAAATATTAAACTCAAACTGTCAAAAAGTATGGAATTTCATAAAACAACCTCTTGATAATTTCAAAAATTTGAAAAAAAAAAAAATTGAAAAAGGAAATATTACTAGATAAAAAGTCAAAAATATTATAGACAGGCAGAATGTATTAAACAGGAAAAGCTTTGCTAGCTTGGCTGAGAAAATGAGAGAAATGAACATTCCTGTTGATAGTAATGTCATTAAAAAGAAAACCAACTTCTTTGCTTGGGGGGGGGGGGAGGAATTCAAAGTATGATATGATTAGTTCCAAACATTTAAAACCAGATATAATTTGAGCTTTAAAAAATTGCAGTGAAAACCATAAAATGAAAGTGTTTTAAAACACTTATCTTATTTTCCATGTGTTTCTTATCATGTATTTTAAATAATTATTTCCAAAAGTATTTTATTTATTAAGAAAATGCAGTTTGGCAACAAAAAAATCAAATATTAATAAAATACGTTTTTTTAAATTTATTTTTAAGTTTTACCAGTCCTTAGAAGTTTATAAAAATGAGCACATACTTTATTAATGATAGAATAGTGATCTGCACTCTATTTGTATATCTAAAGCACCTTTGCAAATACCTAACTTACATTTAGATATTATTTTAGGATATCCCTATTAAAAATAAAACATTTTTAAGCGCAAAAATTATTAATGAGTGAAACTGATATACAATTTAACACAAACTAATGGATACAAAATATTTATATAAATGAAAAAAATTTTAAGAATCAGGAAAAAATAATAAAAATTTCAACAAACATAGCAAAAATTATATATGATGTAGTTTAGTCATTCCCTTATAAAAATGAAAAATATTAACTCAATATTTTGGGGCTACACTTGGGAGAAGACCATCAAAACATCCACTTTGAAATAAACTCCAGTATAAATATTGACCGCCGCTTCAGGGACCCCATGAGAACCGATTGGAAGAATTTCCAAAAGGATATCATGGGGCTAACTGAACTGGGGGGAAATTATATTAGAGACAATTATGATCTAGAAGTCACAGCAGAAACTCTGCAGAGTGAAATTCTAGGCTCATACAATAAAAACTGCCCAATGCGTACCAAAAGAGCAAAGCCACAGTGTCCTTGGTGGAAGAACTCTTTGGAAACTGAAAGGGCAAATGTTAGAAAACTTTTTAACAAAGCAAAGAAACATGGTGAATGGGACACCTACAAGGGAGCACTCACTAACTATAACAAAAATGTCAGGAAAAGCAAACAAGAATCCTGGAGAAAGTTCTGTGAAGAGGTGAATTCAATCTCTGGAGGAGCTAGACTCCAAAGAATCCTTAGAAGGGATGAACCTATAATGGTTGGAACCTTAAAGGATGAGGATGGCAAATTTGCTAGTACCGGAAAAGAAGTAATGGAAGTTATGGCCAAAACCACTTTCCGGGAGCCATTGATATTGATAGCAAAGAAGGGCAGTATTTCATTGGTTCTGTAAAAAAAATTCAAAGAAATCAATGGACCTATGCTAAGAGCATTATCAATCATGATAAAGTGAGGTGGGCTATTTCCACCTTCAAACCTCTCAAGAGTCCTGGACCTGATGGAATCATGGCTATAATGATCCAGAAGGCAGGGGATCTTATTATCCCTGTGCTAACTAGAATATACAGAGCTAGCTTAGCACTGGGATGTATTCCAAAGCTATGGCAAAAGACTAGGATTGTTTTCATTCCTAAACCTGGAAAAAATATGACCAGGCTAAGTCTTCTAGGCCAATAAGCTTATCTTCATTCTTTTTCAAAATTATGGAGAAAATCATTGATAGGCACATCAGAGATTACCTGGGTAGTAATAGTCCCTTGCATAATCTACAGTTTGCCTACCAGCCTGGCAAATCTGCAGAAACAGCGTTACACAAGCTTGTATCTAAGATTGAGGACACCTTGGAGAGAAAGGAAATTGCCTTAGCCACTTTTCTAGATATCCAAGGTGCATTTGATAACACCTCTCATCTATCCATCCTTAATGCCTTAAGGGATACAGGGATTGAACATGCAATTTGCTCATGGACTAGGACCCTGCTTTCGGATAGAACTATACAAATGAAAATCTTCAATGAGACATTTGAAAAGAAGACAACCAGAGGCTGTCCACAAGGAGGCGTATTATCACCATTACTTTGGAATCTGGTAGTAAATAGCCTATTAAAACATCTTAATTCTATAGGTTACTATACCCAGGGGTATGCTGATGATATTGTCATACTCATCCTTAGTAAAGACTTTAACATAACTTGTCAACTAATGCAAAATGCTCTAAGTTATGTAGGCAAATGGTGTAAGGAAAGGAATCTGGATATAAATCCACAGAAGACCAACCTTATACCATTCACAAGAAAAATAAAAAGGGAGGGATTCTTTATCCCAAAACTTTTTGAGGTTGAAATCAACGTTGCTTCTGAAGTGAAATTTCTGGGCTTAATTCTAGACCAAAAACTCACCTGGAATAAACATGTTGACTACAAAATCAATCAGGCAAAAAAAATGCATTAGGACATGCAGACGCATGCTTGGTAAAAACTGGGGTCTACAGCCAAAAATGATGTTTTGGATGTACACAGCAATTGTCAGGCCTACATTTATATATGCATCTGTGATATGGTGGTGCAAGGTGGAACAGAAAACTGTGAAGGACAAGCTAGGAAGTCTGCAAAGAATGGCCTGCTTGTGTATCACAGGCAATGCCCACAGCACCTACTAGAGCACTAGAGGCAATTCTGGACCTGACTCCACTAAATATCTTTATATGCAGCGCTGCCAGAATAACTGCACATAGAAATGAAATTGTAAAATCAGTGGTGTGATAAGCCCTCTTCTGGAGGTCATACTACAATTACCAAAAAAATCAACCACCCAACTCTCCAAATGCCTTCAGACAGCATGGAAAGAACATGAGTTTTTGAAAGACCATTCGAGGTAGTTTTTCCTACCAGGGAAGAATGGCAAAAAGCACGATTGAAATAAAAAGCAATGATCTTATCTGGTTTACTGATGGATCAAAAAAAGGCAACCTCTCAGGAATGGGGGTCTGTGGCGTGGCACCAAGATTCAGTCTTTATAAAGGGCTTGGGGAGCATGCCACTGTCTTTCAGGCGGAGGTTCTTGATATCACCAACTGTCTGCAGATAAATTTAAAGAAGGGCTACCAAGGTAAGTGTATTCTTATTTTCAGCGACAGAAAAGCTGCATTGATGGCTCTTTAGTCATTCCAAGTCAAATCAAAAATTGTAATGGAATGTAAAACTCTCCTTAAAGAACTGGCAAATGGGAATAAAATTATTCTTATTTGGGTGCCAGGGCATATAGGAATAGAAGGTAATGAAAGAGCTGATGAATTTGCAAAACAGGGATCCTCTTTCAATCCAATAGGAATGGAACCCTTTTGTGGGATCAACATGAAGACTACAAGGAAGGCCATTCAAAAATGGGAAAAACAGGAGATGAACAAAGTTTGGCGTGACTCTCCTGGACAGAAACATGCAAAAAGTATGATTTTCAACTCATCTGAGAAAATTGCATCTGAAATTCTTAGACTCCCAAGATTGAAGACTCAAGCAATTGTAGGCTTCATTACTGGGCACTATCATTTCAGGAAACAGCTTCATACAATGGGACTTTTTAAACAGGAACCAATTTTATAGGAAATGCCACGCAGGGGTAGAATCAGCTCATCATATCCTATATGAGTGTGATGCTCTTGCCCTTACAAGATTCACTACTCTAGGTAATCCATATCCTAAAGAGTTACACCTTAACTCCATTGAGGGCCTATCAGACTTTATAAACAAAGTAGGTGACCCAAGACAATGGAACTAGGAAAAAATTGGGCTTGGAGCATGGTACAAAATGCAACAATGCAGAGGTGCCACATATCTGACAAGCTCAAGAAGAAGAAGAACTCAATATTTTAATTATTTAGAATTATATGCTAAAACTTAGCCTTTTTTAACATATTTTTTAAGTGTACTGAATTAATAGCATACAAATTAATTTTAAGCTTTACCTCTAATGCTCTATATGCATTAAATCCAATTATATAATAAAAATGGCTGAGATTTACTGTATGGTCACTCTTGGTACGAGTTTTCCACATTTGGCGATAAATAACATTTTCAGGCAACCCAACCGATTCTGACTAATCCCAGATGAGGGATTTCGACCAATCAGGAAATATATTTCAATATTCTGTTTATCTTTAGACTTCTCTTGTGCAAAATGGCGAGATTTTTTAAAAAAATCCTGAGAATGACCATACCCTAAATCTTTACCAATAAAGATTTATTTTCTTATTCAAACTTTGATAATTTTTATTCACTACAAACTCTACACATTTTGATTTTGGACAATTTAAGTCCCATATTTTTAGATTTTACAACAAAATCATTAAAAATTAGTTTAAAAAATAATAATTATTTAAAAATATTGCAATAAAAAATTATGAACAAATTTAATAAAAACTTAAGGGATACAATAAAGAGTAATATAAATTACAGTAGTTAAAAATATTTATGCCACCATCCTTCATTTTAATATAACGTGATGAAAACTTAAGGAATATAATAAGAATGAAGCAATTTACTTGTTTATTTTTTATTTTAATTTCCTTTGCTTTTTTCTCAAACTCAATGTCGCAGTATGATATAATCATCTTGATCAAGTTATTCCACATTTCATCTGTTTCATCAGTCTCTAAATCGGTTATAATATCTTGAAACTTAAAACCAGGGCTCTTGGATTTCTAGAATATATTTAATTATTAGAACATAATTATTTTCAAATTCATGTTATTTAATATTGCCTCAAGAAAAATTTAAATACTTTTAGAGAACATGTTTTAAACTTTAAAACAAAACAAATTTCACTAACATGAAAAACAAAATTCACTTTCTTAAATCTGATATAAAATAAAGTATCTCATAAAATTAATGTAAAAATATACTGGAAAAAAAGATTGCTCATTATTAAGAGTGGAATAATGTAATTTGTGCAAAAATTTATTTTAAAAAAGATGTGACAAGTAAAATGAAGAAAACTTTTATAAATACAAATATTTTATATATTAGAACATCAATAAGTGCCAGATTTCATCATCTATTGTAATACTGCCCCAAATATTAGCACAAATAACACCTATATAAGAATATTAGTTTGATGCAACATAATGGATAAAAACCAGGAAAGCTCCCAAATATACACCTAGAGAGGTCTACATGTAAAAGGCAGAAGTATAATATTCTCCTCCTGCTGTTCATCAATGGCTAGGATCAACCCAGAATATAATGCATCAAAGAATGACTAGATAGCTCAGTTGAGGTGAAAATGCGCTTTAGGTCCCCTACTCTGCCAACTTGGTGAAAGTGTGCTGTGGGTCCCATAATTGGCACGTTTTCAAAAACGCTGTTGCCATGGCGATTATGGAACACAATTTTGAACGATTTTCAAGAGCAATTAGCAACCAATGAAAATGACCGATTTTTCAAACTGAAAATAATTAATGAACAATAAAAATGCTAAAAGACAAAAACCAATTAATGAGCATGTGCGAATTATTTCCCCTGGAGGTTGCCATAAAGAGGTAATTAGGAATAAAAACGTCTGGTTTACCACACTTGGTGTATTTATCGCCAAGTTGGCAGAGTAGGGGACCTAAAGCGCAGATTAACGCTCAGTTGATACAGCATTGGGCTATGATAGGATTGGTATAGCAGTAAAAAAACTTGCTCCGTATCTTGGAGTTAACTTTGGAAACAGCAGTTGCATATAAAATAAAAAGCATATTTCTGGACAAAAGCATAATATTTGATAAAATCTTTCTCTGCAATTTCTTCCCAAGATTTTTAATAGAAAGCAAAAATAAATAAATAAAATAAAAAGGAAATATCGACAGGTGAATTTTCTATGAAAGCGGATAATTTTCTTAATGAAACTGTCAGCTCAAAGGGATACTGTTACCTTCCTGAGCAGACAATATATTTGTTGATAAATTTATAAAAGCAATCAATGTTTACAAATGCTCAAAAGCATGAAACTATAAATTTGGATGCCACTTTATCTAATTCTAATTAAAAGGAAAAAATAGCTTTAATTAAATCAATCAATCAGAGCTCAATAATTTTTCAATTTCTAAGCATATTTTTAAGCAATAAAACACTCCATCCTAAAAACTTTCATTTATAAAATATAATATTTCCTGAACAAAATATTAAAATTATATCACTTTTATTGTAGATATAAAACGTTTCACAGTGTTCCAATAAAACTTTAAAACTAACATATATCAATTTAATATTGATTTAAAATTCACATAACTATAAAATAAAATAAAATATTACTATGATGAAATACTAATAAAAAGTGCAATTTCTAACAGTGTACAGTGTATGAGCGTTTCCTTACATGTATACTTTTCTCTTCTTATGAACATTAATTATCATTTCATATACATTATCATCTAATATTTTAACTATATCCACAAAAATTGTGTTCAAAATTTTACACTGATTGTAAAAAAGAAATGGGATTGTTTATGTATTGTAACACTTTTAAAATATATTTAATTTTCTTTATGCTTAAATAAATTTTAAAATGGCAATTGCTTTGTTAAATATCTTAGTAATGTAATCAATAATCTGATCTTTGATACTTTGTATATATATAATAATTTGTGGATATCTTTTGTATCACTAAGACTTCCAGTCTAGTATATGACAAGTTGTCATGTAATAGATAAGTTTCAATTCAGTTAAATTTACTTCTTTTATATTTTAATATAATTAATAGCATATTCTTTTATACCCCCTCCAAACAATTTCAACAGCATTCACAATTTGAACTTGAACTTTGCAGATTCTTGAAATGCAAACATCAAAAAAGTAGTAGCATATAACATATTGGTAACTTCAATAATTTTATAATAAATTTCATAAAATATTTTAAGTTAATAAACATACTTTCATTGGTTTGCCAAGATCTATACTTTTTAATTGCATTATAATAAGAAAGTATACTTTTATATATATCTAAAATAAAAACAATAAAAAATCTTACATGTTCAGAAAACAAACTTAGAAATTTATCTTTATCCATGTTGCTGATTGCAACTGCTAATTCTTTACTACAATTACGATTTTCTGATTTCCTAAAAATAAGAAAATATATTAATAAATTTAGAACTGTAACATATAAATTCTCAATAATTTTAATAAACATTATAATAACTGAAAAAAAAAATACATAAGAATATTGTTGAATAAGTGGTAAAACTATAAAATAAGTCATCCATATTATACAAAAAGATTAACAAATTAATTTTTTAATTTAAATTTATAGAAATAGCAATATTCAGCTGTCAAAAATTTCCCATGTCATTAGGATAGATGTTAGATAAAAAAATAAAAAAAAAAAAGAAAACATTAATTTAAGCGCATTACACATAAAATATAATGAAATCATATTGCAATTTAAAAATGATACTGTTTATCTTTATTCTAATTTCTTCTATTAAACTAACTTTTAATAAAATCTCAACACTTTCATTTCCATATATAAGTTTGGGGAAAAAGAAATCCATTATTATTTTTGATAGATGACTGTAGTGATGGATACCTCATAAAATACCAATCAAACAATATCTGATTTTTGTTACTTTGAAAGGTGATATTTCTCTCTGAAATATTCATTTACCATTTTTTGTTTTGTCTATTTGGTTGTGAAGTAAAAGGTATTAAAAATGGAAGTCAACAACGAGAAAATTAGGTAAATTCTAGTTTTTCTTATACCGAAAAAACAAGCCAGGTGATTGAATGTGGGAAAAGTGTTTATGTTTTTGATAGTGTAATGGCCAATTATACACAATTTTAGTTTCTTCAATTCCATTAAGGGCTTTTTAGCTGCTAGAGATGTATCTGACAAAAGTAAACCTGTCATCAAATTTGTCGATAAAATCATATGAACGATCAAAGTTGACTGGTATGTTAGTAGATGTAGGGTAATTCAGATGCTAAAGATCAGTCACAGATAGTTTTAAGCCATTTGCACAAAGCCAATTTAACACATGTTTAGTCTTAATGTTCACATAAAAATAATGTATTTCTTCTCAAAACCTAATATATAATACTCTAAAACCTAGAAGTCTGGTAAATCCTAGTTTTCAGCAATAAAAACTAGCTTTTAGCATAATGATTTAATAAATGTCAATGTGATCATCCAAATCAGTTGGTTTACTTGGTAACTCAAAATGTTATAATAGTTAATCCAGAACAACTTTGATATACCCCCCAAAAACTAAGCGCCAAATCTGGCACTCCATATGGACGTTTTAGGGTTGCTGTTTCTTATTTTGGTGTTACTAATTTAGGTTTTTCCTGTTGCCAAATTTAGTATTTTTATGTATTTTGTACTATTTTCTGAGTTTTTATTTTAAAGTTTTGGAACAACTTTGATATACCCCCCCCCAAAAATTGCGCGCCAAATCTGGCACTTCCTACGGACTTTTTAGGGTTGCTGTTTCTTATTTTGGTGTAACCAATTTTGGTTTTTTCAGATTTTAGGTTTTTGCTGTTGTCAAATTTAGTATTTTCTTGTATTTTGTACCATTTTCTGAGTTTTATTAAAAGATTTTTAAGTATTTGTATTTAGCGAGAATCCATCTTGGCGAGTAAAAAGGCACCAAAAACAGGTATTATGGTTGGTGAGGGGAAAAAAAGTCGCCTAATTTCCGATTTGGGGGGTATATCAAAGTAGTTCCAAAGTTTTTTATGTATTAATTATTTGTATTTAGCAAGAATCCATCTTGGTGAGTAGAAAAAAGGCGCCAAAAACAAGTATTATGGTTGGTGAGCGAAAAAAGTCGCCAAATTTGCGATTTGGGGAGGTTTATCAAAGTAGTTCCATTAATCCTGCTGAGACAGATTTTTTTTTATCTTTGACCAGGTCCTTGCATGACTGCCATTAGCCTGAGATGGGCAGCCCAATAAAATTCAGAAGGATAAAGTTTAAAAATTTTTAATTAAAGTTAACTATTACTAAGTCAGGAACTGCAGAGTAGGTGACCAAATGACCTCCAGGCCATTTGGTAATTAGCTTAAATAAAGTAATTATTTTCAGCTTAAAATAATTGTAGCAATTAGTATTACAAGCTATGGTTTAACTAGTATAAAAAGAAGATTAATTACGAAAAAATGATTAAATTTTAATATTTTTTTACCATTTTTTAAAAAAATTGCTTTTTTACTAAGAATATGAAGTAGATTAAAATGCCTCCTAGTATAATATAGTACATACTCGTTCTTACGAGCCTCTAATTTACAAAACTTATGTTTTTATGAACTAGTGGCTAATCTTTACCTTGACACTATAGACACAACGATTTTAATTCTCATTTATGAACTAAATTAAAAAAAAAAACTACTTTCTTGCAAATTTTAGTTTTTGACAAATAGTTTTT
>JAPDSC010093658.1:0-15631 GCA_026290005.1 Latrodectus geometricus | reverse complement strand
TAATTTTTCCATTTTTGTAACATTGATTGATAATTTTTAAATTTTTTTGTAGATAGTTGTCTAGTAGATCAAAAAACAATGATTTTGTTATTCTTTTATTATGTGTTATTCTTTGTTAGACTGACATGTTTAAAAAATCTATTACAATCTCTCAAGATATTTTTTTTTACTTTCTTAATAGTTAAGACACATTTTTTTTGCTGTTATATCAACTAGTATAGTTATATCAACTAGAAATAGTTTATCTTATTCAAAGTAACACAATCAATAATGTTTCTATAATTTTCTTAATTCTAATTAATTAAAAATTCGAAAACAGAGGAAAAAAGTGATTTTTTTGCAGTAGGTAAGAAAGAAATAGTGAAATAATTCACATTTTAAAACTGAAGTCCAAAGGACGTTTACAAATTAGCTTTTAAATAAACATTAAGATTCTGAACAAAAACAATATTCAATTTATGATAAATTAAATGTGAAATAGTTGTTGAAAATATTCAATAAAAATGCTATAATAGATTATTAATATACGAATTTCTTTGCAGACAGTAATAAATTAATTCAGTGTTTTTCTAAGCAGGACAAAATTAAATTAATTATTTTGCATAGATCATGTCTGCTTTTGTTAATCTTGGAGATAATTTAATTTATTTATCGCTCAGATTTACATGTCACAGCTGTGTAATTAAATAAATAATTAATTTACTTGACCTTCGATGCTATTTAGCAGTAATTAAATAATGTTTTTTTTAAAAAAATATGGAATGTAATTATTATCTGTCGTTATGAGAACGTCGTAAATTTTATCGAACCATTTAATTTAAATAATTGTTTTTTACATTAGATTAATAATTATTTTCATACAAATCATGTCTGTAAAAAGTGATTTGCTTACGTAAGTTTAGAAAATAGAAAAAAGAAATATTTGAATTTCTGTTTTCAAAAGTTTGTTGTTTATAATTTTCGTTTCATAATTATTTTTTTTTATTTTTTCTTTATTTACACTTATAATTTTTTAAATATTCAGTTCATTTTTAGTAATATTCAGTGATATTCAATTAAACATATTGTAACTTAATTATATTTCAAGATTATATTGCTAAAATAATTTTTTTCCTTACAAATGAAATCTTCAGAATTTATATAAAATTACATTAAGTTCAATTTTTTTCTTTAAAAATAACTCTTTTTATAATTTACATATTTTATGTAAGTATGAACTTCATTACTTGTTTTAAGTTTTTTACCGTTATTTGTTTTTTGTTATATTACAAGATGTCAAAAAGTATAATCTCAAAAATCTTCAGTAAGAGTCACTTGACCTATTGTTTCATGAATGACTACTCTCCTAGTTTATCACTGTAATAATATTTCTTATGTCTCTTAGAATATTGTACAAATTTCCAGTAAAAAGTTTTTTTTACAAAATATTTTTGGTTGAATAATAATTATCTTTAATTTGCATGGAAAGGAATTTTATATGATTTTAAAAATTTGTATTAAGATTACTATGTGTTATTGGGATCTTCTTTAGATAACTGATTAGATTTATTCCATTCCAATTACTTATTTTATAATTTTAAGTTGAAATATTATGCTACAATTTTATGCTTTAAAAATTGGTTTGAATTGACGTGTTATAAAAGCATTCAATTTCTGAAATGATCTGTAAGATTCAGAGACTTGATGATATTACTTTCAAATAAATTTACTATATTCAGTACTGAAAGTATACTCAATATGTATAATAGTACAGAAGAAATAAGTGTTAAAGTGTTACATACATTAAATCACGATTTTTTAAAAAAGCACTAGAAGTGAAATTCTGCATTTTTCCAGTACCATAGTTTATTTTTATATGATAGTGTATTTAAAAACAAACTTAAAATATTTTTCTTTATGTTTTTTAAATATTTTTCGGATTTTTAATACTATAAGCTCAATTTAGGTTCACAAATCTTAGAACTTAGATAGTTGAAAATAAATGAATAATAAGTATTTTGTACCATTTCATAAAAAGTTCTTTAAATAGTTTTATGATAGTTACCTGGAATTACTGAGTTATACATTTGAATTATTAAACTGTAGTTATTGAAGCTACAACATCCTTACATGTGAACATATCAATCATTGTTAATTCGGATTAATTTACATTATAGCTAAATCGTTATTAATACAGATTATTTATTATAATAATCCTTAAAAAATAAATTAAAAATCAGGAACTAATTTTCAAATTAAATATGCAAATATTTCTTCCAGAATAATACTCAACAAGATTAGTTATTTAGCAAAATATTCAGATTCTCATTTTATCAAAGAGAAAACTGAATTAATCCAAGAACCATAAAAAAAAGTCAATACTGTCTCCAATTGCAGCATTTTTCTAGTATTCAAACTTTAATATAATGAAGCACTTGCAATTTCTATAATATAAGAGCTAACGAATCACTCCGTAATAGACAAGAAAAAAGAATGCATGGATCTTTTTTCATTTATATGTCATCTCCTATTATCAACAGCCATAGAATCTACGATTCCCTCCAATCGTAGCTCAAAAAATAAATTCAACACGAAACAGCAGCATTTCAGTGTATTCTATTTCTTTCCCATTGTTTCCTATATGCAAATCCTTCCATTTTGTCAAAAATTCTCTTGTAATGTTTCAAAGGAAAAAGCGCGAATTATTATTATTCAAATATTCCAGACTACAAATGCCGACTGCAATGCATTTAAATCTGTTTCAATACTTAAAATATGTGATGAAATGAATTAAAAACTTTATCATTTTCTGACTCAATTCTCATTCTCTTTCCTAAATAATCTTTTCAAGGAAAAAAAATTGAAGGATCTTACTGTCTTATTCAAAATTTTTGGATGGTAATAATTAATGTGTTTTAATGAAATAATGCACTGGAAATGTAAAAACATATTGCATATATTTTATTTTCTAAGAAAAAATCCATAAAATTAATTAGAAGACAGTGCTTGGTTCAGTATGTAGTCTTTATTTAATTAACTAAATTAGTTTTAAAATTCGGTATAAAAAGTTCAGCAATTTTTATTTAAAATAAAAGATGCTTTGGAGAGTCCAACTAAGAATTTATATTCTATGCTGAATGCTCCAAAGAATCTAGTTTATACTTTTGAAGCAAGTCTTCATTCTGTTCTCATTTTCTTCCATAAATATTAGCTTAAAAACTTCAATATCAGCCCGTTTTAAACTACAGATTTATACATTTGCTTTACCCATCTATTATCCTTCATGATCTTATTCATATATTGCAATGTCTTATTAACTTGTGGTTGTAAAGACTGCATCTGGTTTTCAGTACACATGTTTGTGATAACCTGATGCCCAGCTCAGAAATTGGTGTTTGAGTTTCTTTGCGAATTGCTTAGATCTGCCTGATTAACTCTCGTGTGCAAATAATGAAAGTAGGGAGATAAAACAAATTCCCCACTGATAGCAGAAGAATTTTCAAGTAGGGTAATTTTACCGTACTTAGCTATAAACCCAAATAAATTTATATGAGACTAAAAGTAATAGGATTCAAGAAATATTATCTTTCTTCTTGTTCATATATTTTATAAATCATGTATGAGTTCATTATGTGAGCAATGTATATTTCTTTTATTACATTTCAAACCATGAAGAAATATTTTTATTTTACAATCGCTTTCAGTAAAATATTGTGATTTCTTGTATACGATTAAAATGAAATTTTCCGAAAATTAAAATTTACTTTAAATATTCTTTAAATATTACATTGCCTATACTTTTTGTAACATAAAAAACAAAATTTAATATCATGGGATGCAAATAAGCAGCTTCGTCTAAATTTTTACCTTCTATTAACAATTTAACTTCATGTTAGGTAAAATTTCTTCAAAGAAACTTAAAAATGCATAACTTTGTTTTGCAATGGGTCAAAATTCCGTAATAATCATTAAGATTAATTATTCATTTTATGGTTTCTAAGCTGCTTCCATTAGATTTTCTAATGTATCAACAATTAAATCTTAAATTCTTCATTTTACTGACTGGAAAGTAATAGTTGATGCTTTCCTAGGAAAATGAGCTAAAATATTTTAGATTCCAATAAAATTTTAAACTAATTTATTTTATGTATTTATTCATCTAGTTGGACTATTCAAAATCTGGCCTTTCGTCCCATTATGAGGATTTGGTATAAAAAGTGCGTTGCAGCCGTAACTGAGTTTGTGGTGCAAAACAGAAAACCAAATAATAGATAAACATTATTTTTCAATTTACTCTTTATTTGACTATTTACTTCTATTTGACAATTGTACTTTTTTCCAACAAAATAATACCGATTATCATTAGAATTTTTACGTCCCCTGACTAATTAGACAAACACGTAATATTAAGCGTACATCACTATCTCTTTATTCATTAGGGTGGCACCACTTTGGAAATTTACTTATCATCTGGTACTTGAACAGTCTATACCAGGAGTTGACAGAAGTGTTTGGCTCACGAGATAATTTTATTTTTTTATTTTTCTTGTTTTCACCTTCAATAATTATAGGAGGTTAAATAAGATTATTTTTGATTATATCATAAAAATTAATGTCGACGATAGAATCAATCAATTTTCACTGGTTGATCACGGTTCCCTTAATATTCACCTCGGATCTACACAAACATTCATGGATGACTGTATGCTGAGATGCAAAAAATAAGTTAGACAAATATATTTCTTACAAATCATCGATATCTTTAGTTCATTCAACTGAATTAAATCTTCCTAAATTACACACAACAAACAAGTACTTATGAGCATGAAAACAGAAAATCAAGAAGTAATGCATATAATCACACAGTTTACAATAAACTTGAAATTATTCATGAGTTGGTGTCAGTAAAAAATGACTGAGAGAGCATATCTCGAAATAAACCTTTATTTATCTCAGCTCAATTCTGGTTTTTCTTACGAAATAAAATAATCGTTTCTTTTCTAGTTTTGGATGCAGTTTTGGTTCGAAGACAAATAAGTACATTACTAATGCTCGTTTTCATATACATATTAGTTTCCCAAAAACAATTTTCCAAGCAATTATTATGGAAAATAAAAATGACGAAAACATTTAGTTCATTGCTTATTTTGAATAACGTCTTCTTGATATAGAATCGAAACACACATCTGTCTCCAAACGTTATTAAATACACTTAAATGTTAATTAAATTATATTGGACGAAATGTTTACTTGGCCTGTATATATAACTTTAATCTTAATTACGAAATTACTTTTTGTTTTAATTATGAATTTACTTTCTAATTTATTTTTCGAAAGTTACATGCAGATTCTAGGAAAACATATTCAAGAAAAGAGTGTATTTTCCAAATGAAAATTTAACTTGAAGGAACCAAAATATTAAAATATATTTATTCAAATATACACAAATGATATAAAAACAAAGATACTTTAGTTAGAACATTAAACTTTTTTGTAAATATAACTCACAAATGTCAGAACTTTAAAATATTTGAACCTAAAATTAAAATATTAAAAGCAATTTTTTACCTTCACCTTATGAACAGAAAATTTCAAATAAATATACTGTCAACTTCATATTATAATTGCGAAACTAACATTTCTGCAATCACATCCTTTGCAAGAAGGCAATTTAACTATACAAACACAACTAAATTATTCAATAAAATGTTCCGCTATTCATTCTTAGAAAGGAAGTTCATTTTTTAAAATTCATTTTGCAGTAAGTAAAGGAAAGAATAAAAACTAGTCAATTCACTACAGTTTTCATCATTTCACTGCAAATAATAAAAGAAACACTTGGTATTTCAGTTATGCATGCGACATCGAATTTTACTGTCACAAGTATGAAAAAACATTTCGGTTATTTCCAGTTATATGTCGGCGTCTATTATCAGGAGTCTCAGAACGCATGATTTCCTAGACATTGCTCAAAGAATAAAATTGACGCAAAATATCAGCGTGTCAGTGCCTTTTATTTCTTCTGCATCGCTTCACATATGCAAATCTGTCGTCAGAAATCCTTTTGTAATGCCTCAGAGGAAAGTGCTTGAATTATTGTTATTATGATTCAAATATTCGATGCTGCAAATGTCAGTTGCAATATATCTGCAGACTTTCCTTGCAGATGAATATTTTGTGTCGCAATTTAAATTTCCGTAATATGCGTATGCATTTTGACACGTAACGCATATTATTAATTGGAAAATGGATAACTGTAGATTTATATATTAGAAGCAATTTTAATTTAAAATTTCATTACCATCTCACTGGTTATACTAGTTTTATTCAGTATTTTTAAGTATTGAATAAATTTACAAAATGAAAAATCTTTTTAATAAACATATAGTCACTAAAACATGAAAATCCAATTTCTTTTTATTGAGATTTCTTACCGACAAATTTTCAGAATGTTGAATGTAAAACTTGTAATATGTGAAACAATGGAAGATTACAAATGCAGTAAGCATATTTTATTAATGTAACATATTTTATGAAAATCATTTTCTCTTATTGTTTCATTTAACAACTTTAGACATATATTTTTATAAATAAATATGTGTTTGATGTTTAAAAATGTACTTATTGGTGTTTAAAAATCTTAAAATATCTCAAATTCTTGATAGAAGGAAAATGTCTAAGTAAATTTGATAAAAATTCTATTTGTAAATAATTTTATATGATATGTTAAAAGAAAACTGAAGAAATTTACTTATCGTTTCTCACTTCTCAGCTGTTCAGTGTCTCTCTTGGCGACACAAATTTGTTTCATTGTAAATAATAAAAATTGGTATTAAGCGTCGTAGTTATAATATTGAAATAGTCTTTCAAACAATTTGCACAGTTACATTATCAATTGAATATCAGTCAGAAGTTCCTTCTTTCCATAACCTTTAATGTTATTATAAATGTCTTTTATTTAAAAACTTTGTTGTAGTATATTGCAAGATTTTTTTTCCTACTTTTTTACATATAGTGTACTTTAAAAAATTAGTAACTAGATCACCAAAAAAAATATCGTAAGGAAATTTGAATTTTTTTTGTTTTTCTAAAAAAAATTACCATGCAAATTTGAAAGGATTTAAAATTTTAAATGTTTTCAATTTTCGGAAGGAATCAAATTAAATTAAGGGCATATTTTACATGTAATGTAAATATGACACATTTAAAAAAATTGGGAAATGAAAACCTTTTTCTATCCATTGATTTTTTTTTCTTTTACCTGCTCGTTAGAATTATCTGTCTTTCATAAAGCGAATTTACTTTTTCAAATATTTGTCTTCAGTTTGAAAATATATTTTTCTGAGAATTAAGTTTGAAATTTATATTTTCATTAAATTTTAACTCTAATCTTGATAATTAATTTTAAATACGGTGTATTTAGACTGTTCTCTAATTGAAAAGTAATAAAAATGGATTTAGAGACAAAAATTTACTTAAAACATTTTTCAAATAATTCCAAAAATATTTATTTTGATTTTAAGTTTATTATATTTTTAAAAGCTTTTTGTGTGTGTGATAGTGGCAAATACAGAATGATTAATTCGAAAATTATAAGAAAAATACAGTGTTAAACCTTTTCTCCTGGCTCTCTTTATGCTTTAAACAAATAATTTGTTTCATTGGAAAATAAATATTTTCTGAATGTACAAATTTTTTCACATTTTTATGATTAATGTCCCCTTATTGTTGCAAAAATTATATCTATATATATAATAAGTATTATTACTAATGTGATTATCAAACATTTTTAGATAATATTTATTAATAGATTTTATATTTCTCTTAAGCAATATAAATAATAATTTGATACTATTGAAGCTTTCAATATCAGAAATAATTTATATATATATATATATATATATATATATATATATATATATATATATATATATATATATATATAGATATATATATATATATATATATATATATTGTATATATAATCAAACATATATATAATATATAATCAAACAGATTGATAGGTCACCTTATTTGTTGATCTTGTTTCACATTTGACAAAGGGGAATGAAAATACACCACACCAATGTGATGTATTAAAAATATTTTGTGCTTGCTTAAGTTGTTCATTCTTATAATTAATTGGCTATTCAAAAAATATATCTAAAACATTTAGTTGTGTGTTTTCATTCATTTAAAATATTTCTATTTAAAACTGCTTTTATGCCATTGATTTTGATTTCATTATTTTCTAATGTGAACCCTTAAAAATTCATTTCAACAATTTACATAATGTTTCTTGTTTTGAAATTATCATTAGTGTAATTACAATTTGAACATTTGTAAAATTATTTAATTATTAAATGTCATTTAATAATTCTATTTTGTTTAGTTTTTTTTTCCATTAAAAGTGGAATAATTCTTTTAGATAACTACCAGAGACTATTACATTATATTTGGGAAATCTATATTATACATGACATATTTGTTATGTATTCATACAGTATTGTTTTATACATTTATGGCAGTTTAATATCAGTGAGCTCAAATTTATTTTTCAGTTTAAGCTTCAATGTTTTCTGTTATATGAGAAAAGTTGATTTAAGGATTTTTGTGGAATTTTAATGTTTGTGAACATTTTTATTTTTTACAAAACTTTTACTATCCACACAAACTTGTTATTTATTTATTTATTTATTTATTTTTTGAACTTTTTAATCTCTGTATTATGACAGCCAATATTAATCTTGTGCCTTACATTTAAACATTTCTGGTATTTGAAATTTTTAGATAAATATCAGCAAAGAATATCTTCTGTAATTGTTTTCAATCGATATTTTAAAAACAGAATCTATCAACATAACTCTTAATTCATTTTTTCTCATTTTACAGTTGTAACTGAACATTTTTTTATAAAATAAATATTTTAAAAGATTTTTTGGCTTGCAAATTTGCAGAATTTTCAAAAACACAAAATAGACTACAATTCAAAATTACACATAAAAATATTGCGAAAATTATATTATCCATTCTGAAATTCAATTACTGTACTTTACTATTAACGATATATCTATTTAAAAAGAAAAAGACACATATAATAGATTTATATGTATCTTATTCATATTAAACGTGTGTGGATTAGTTAAACATCATCATTCTTTTTTTTCGAATGTAAGACAATTGATGGCCAAATAGATATAAATGTAAATATATGTTAATATTCAACTGTATTCACATTATTTATCATATTTGTATTTTTCTTGTATACTAAGATTTGATTATATTTAAAAAGATAAATATGTTTGGACATCTGGATTTATTTCATCAGAATGATCCTTTTGTGTTTGAAAATTATTTTTAACAAGCTATTGACTGTTTCTGATATAACTATGTATTTCTTAGAAAACAATGAAAAAATGAACATCATATTTAAACATGCCGAGACTGAAAAAAATGTACCCACTCTAATGGATATATGTAAATATATTTGCAATATAATCAATAACTTTGTTCTGACTGATATTTTGAAAAAATTCTCTCATGCTTAAATTTGAGAAATTGTTTTCAATATTTCATTTCAAAATCAAATATTATATGATCAAAATTTCTTAATTTTGTTAGAAATTATGAATTAAAGAAATTACGAAATTTATTTGTTAATTATGGCTAGTATAAAAATTGGAATTACAATAAGATATATTTATCAAAATAAAAATAGCATTATATATATTACATTTACTTTAGAATTAAATTATAAGCATCACACAGTAATACTAATCTGAGTTTGATAATACTCTTTTTAATAAAATTTAATTTTAATAATAACAAATAAAATTTAATTAATAACATTTTATTTTGCTAAAAATAAGATTATTTTTTCGATTATAAACTTTTGCTATAAATAAAATATGGTTTAAATTTTAATAAACTTAATGTGAGAAAAATTTATACATATTTTAAATATTAATTCCAGCATTTAATATTTAAGCAATAAAAAGATTTATTATAAAAGTATAAAGAAAATATAAAATCATTCACACGAAAATTAAAATAGAGTTTCTAGTTGTCACTGAAGCATATCACAATGACATAAAAAATATCATTTCCTGCAACATATCATGATATCTTCAGAAAGGCAAAACCATAAATAATTTAAATTTTATTGTTACGAAACAACTGACTCTGTTTTATGACACTATCCCTCGTGTTTTTAAGCGAAATAGAATGGAAATTTCCGATTCCTTTGTAGCCTGCCGTCACCACTGTATTTATAATCCCTTACTCTGAGGTGAAGTTCTTTAGAACATAAATTTTCTCCCCCCACCGCGCCTGTTTGGAACAGCGGGAACTTATCACTCTAGGAATTCAGTGTGATAAAATGCGGAGCCATGTATTCGAGCAGCTGGAAAAGAACACAGTAAAAATGGAAATATTTCATACCTGAAAAGAAAATCCCTTAGGGAATTTCTTTTTCCCTCTGGATTTCTACCCGCGTGTTTGTTACTCGCTTACACGGCCTTTCAAACTCTAAATGGAATAGGGAGTTCTCGATACCATAGGGTTGAATCTTTTAGAGTTGCTTTATTTTTGCTTTAAAATGCACATAAAAATATTGCTTTTATTTAAATTATATTAGAATTTTATCTCAGTCCTATTTCACTTGTGTGCATTTTTTTATCTATGTACTTATCGTATTATGTATAGTTATTAAATGAAGAGTCAAGATATTTTATTCATATTTTAATTTACATATAAAAACAGCCATTCAGATATTAAAGAAAGTATTTAATCTGCTTTGGTAGAAATAAAATACTTGTGTCCTAAGAGGGTAAAGATTAGTACACAGAACCTCTTAAAATAATACAATAAATACTTAAGAATGTTAAGCAAATCTAAGAAAAGTTTTAAATCAATTAAAAAATTTCATTTAAATCTATAAAGCACTTTAGACGTTTGACTTAATTTCACGAAACATTTTATATCTTTACACCAATTTTATTGACTTCAAAATCATTGGATGTTTATCTTATTTTAATGTTGTTTAAAAAATCAATCATATTTATATTAGCACAATAATAAGTAAAATTTTAATCTGCTTTTTGAATAATGTTTTAAATTTATTTTTCTAAACTGTGTATACAATGTTATACTTATTATTTCAAATGTAAAACTATTCTTGACACAATTGAAGATATCGTGTAGAAAATAAAATCTTCCTTCTATATATTTCATGATTTGTAAGTATATGTACGTTTAAAAGATCACTGTTTCTTATTGAAGTGGAGCAAACTTAAATAAAAACATATTACTTGCAATAAATCCCTGTAAAATAAGATCCATAAAATACTTTAGAAGTGAATGAAAGAAAATTGCATTTACACAAATAAAAATATATTTTCAAAATTTGAAGAAAAGAATTACCTGTTGTTCACACAGAAATAAATATATTTTCTTAGTAACTAAATGTGTTCCGTATTTAACATTACACCCAAGCACAGAAAGGTTTACATTTTAACTCAATGGTAAAATATTTTATTTGCACAAAAACTGACTTTTGTCATGATTGTTATAAGAAAGTTACTCGAGTAAAATATTCTAATATTGTTCAAAATGTATACATGAAATATTCAATTTTTAAAGTATCATAAAGTTCTCTGTAGAGATGTTTGAAATCATATATTTATAAATACTATATTGCATTTTTTATTATGATTATTAAAAATGGTTTTATAGTATTTTTTTGTGGAAAAACAAAGATGAGAAATGTCAAAAAATAAAAACTCATGTGAAAGATGGTTAAATATTTTTTTTTTTTTATTTTGTAATACATTATTCCAAAAATGGGAGTTTATATTGTGGGAATAAATCTTAGAAATCTCAACCACAAATTTATTTTCATAAAGTGAATGTGAATAAAATTATTTTATATATACTTAACCCAAAATATAAGGAAAATATTTTTGAACTAAACTGTTTTTATTTTCATTCAAATAAAAATTACTATAATCAAAATGAATTATATTTTTATTGAGGAAAGGATGCTTGTTCAGTAATTCTAAAAAATGTTTTGTATTATAAATATATAATATTTTTGGGCAGCGAAACTTATAAGTACCAAGAAATACAAACTCATGAGTTAAATTTGATATTTTTCATTTATTTTATGTTACACTATTACTAAAATTGGAAATTAAATTGGACAAATAAATTAAAGAAACCCATATCGAAACTTTATTTTTATACACTGATGGAAAAAAAAAGATCCCAACACCAAGAAGGAGTTGTGCTAGCAAAACGAAATTTGGCAGGCGTGTTCATACATCTGAAAGATGACGTCGATTCAAATTTTGCGCTTGGCACATCAATGTAACGCTAGTAGCGACACACTGAAGAATCAAATCGGTTTTGCTTTAAATACACGCTATAACGTTCCTGAGCATTGCTTAGCGTCGAGATTTGATGTAGTGAGTTGATGCTAGTCCACAACGCCTTTAAGAAGACGACAAAACCATTATCAACAGCTCACTGGGTTAGAAAGCGGTCGTATAATAGGCCTACGAGAAGGTGGATTTTCTTTCCTCGAGATTGCAGAAAGGCTTGGCAGGAATGCATCCACTGGGCATGACTATTGGCAGCAGTGGTCAAGGGAAGGCACAGCCTCAAGAAGACTGGGTTCCGGGTGGCTACGTGGAACTACTGAGAGGGAAGACCGCCACCTTCCGTGTATAGCCGTAGCGAGCCATACTGCGTTTGTAGAAGAAATTCGCGCAACAGTTTGCCCACAGTGACACAACGAACTGTTACCAATTGGTTACTTCAAGGATAGCTCCGAGCCAGACATCCTGTAGCAAGCATTCCAATAACGCCAAACCACTGCCATTTGTGACGTCAGTGATGTCAATCTAGAGCTCATTGGAGGATGGAGTGGAGAACTGTTGTGTTTTCTGGTGAAAACCGGTTCTGCTTTGGTGCCAGTGATGACCGTGTGTTGGTTAAGAGGATGCCAGGTGAGTGACTGCAGCCATCCTGACTGCGGCGTAGACACACTGGAACTACACCTGGAGTTATGATCTGGGGAAAATTTCTTATGACAGCAGCAGCACTCTCGTGATTATCACACGCACCCTGACAGCAAATGTGTATATCAGTCTGGTGATTCAACCTGTTGTTCTGCCTTTTATTAGTAGCATTCCATGAGGTGTTTTCCAACAGGATAACACTTGACCTCATACTGCTGTTGTAACACAACGTGCTCTACAGGGTGTCGACATGTTGCCTTGGCCTGCCAGATCACCAAATTTGTCTCCAATTGAGCACGTATGGAAAATCATTGGACGACAACTCCAGTGTCATTCACAACCAGCATTTACCGTCCCTGTATTGATCGACCAAGTGCAAAAGGCATGGAACTCCATCCTACAAATGGACATTAAGCACCTGTATAATTCCATGCATGCCCGTTTGTATGCTTGCATTTAAAATTCTGGCGGTTACACCGGTTATTAATGTACCTGTATTTCACTTCTGCAATGCCTCTTCTCTGACTTAAATTAACCTGTGATCTTAAAATTGTAATCAATTACGTACGTTACCTATATAAATATATTGCTGAAATTTCATTACTCTACAATAATTATTTCTATGTGTTATGATTTTTTTCCGTCAGTATATATTAAATATATATAGATTACTTATGGTATGTAGAGGGAACAATTTAGTCTTAAATTATCTTACTCATTACTAACACAAATTAACTTAATAAATAAAATGAAACTTACACATTCAATCAATGTGACGCATGGAAAGAGAGTTTTCAAATTTTATTTTAAATTTAGGAAATTTTATCTATAATCTCAATAAAATAAAAAGTCATAAAACTTAATTGCATTTGAAGTCAATACAATAAAATGATGATTTGAACCATTATTAATGTATCGTAGTTATAATTCAGTATTGCAAATTATTTTTAAACTGGATATTTTATAAACTTATGATAACACAAAATAACAAAGCAGCTGTTTTTATATTGAAGGCTAAAATGAGAAATTAATCAATTAAAGAATATTTCATTACTGAAATAAAATGTGTAAGTATTTTAATTTCTATTATAAAAAGGAATAGTTCTTTGAAAACGCGTTCATTAGAAAAAACTAAGGAAGATGTCAAGTCTTTCAATTCTATGAATTACTAGCAGAGAAAATTGATAGAACGTTGGAATTTATTTATGTTGATCCACAACTTTTCATTTTAGCAACAGCGATACATTCAGGTCAAATCTTTTTTTTTTTTTTAATACTGGGATATTTGTCGTAAGACACTGCTTATTGGAGCATTTTTGATTCTACCCTCTGCTTGTAAAATGGATGAAAATGGAGATGAATATTGCACTTCTGTCATAAGCATGTACGTTTATCATAGTGGATGCTTGGAAATTTCCTATGTTTTGTCTTTGCGTCTGGTGAATACGCATATTATGCATGGAAAGCCCTTCCGATAAACAACATTGGATGCATATTAGTACAGTGCTTTTCCACCATCGACCTTTGCATTATACTTCAATATATTTCAATATATCATGCTCTAATTTGAATTGTAATAAAGTTAAAATAAAAATGACTTATTGTATAACTAATTTAATTTATAAAATAATAATATTTTACTTATTCATTAAATCTTCAAATATCAAGGATAGAAATTATAGAAGCTAAGAAGACATAGACTTTTTTTATATGAAAATCATCTTGTAGCTAAGGGATGTAATTATATATATATGTATATATAATTACATACTGCTGTTGTAACTGAACGTGCTCTACAGGGTCAAATGATTAAATTAATAGACTTCTAGAAAGTGTCGTCCATGTTAAAATCATTTGCCCGAATAGACGCCATTGTTGGTGATTATTTCTGCCATAGTCCTCGGCATTGATTCAAAAAGACTTTGAATTGTTGCTTTTGTAGGGCAAACTAAACAGCTTCCACACGTTGCAAAAGTGTATATGGTGTGGCAAATGGGGATATACTTGGGTCTATCAGTTAGCAGCCACAGAACAATGTTTTCTATCAGTGAAAGCTCTACAGAATGAGCGGGCTAGGGAATCAATTTAATCTAATGGTTGACGAAGAACCCTTGGGCAATGAGTGCCTCGTGTATTCGTGCATTATCCTGTTGAAATATCCTTGTTGACAAGCCCTGAAAGTAAATAAGGATAATAGGTTCTAACACCTTGGAGATGTAACGCCGGCTGTTTAAAGTATCAGCAATGCGTACTACAAGAGTGCGAGAGTGATATTCAATACCACCCGAAACCATTATACAAACCATAAGATAAGTTTGGCGGTGCATAAAGCAGCTGTTCTGCATCCTCTCTTTACGGGTTTCCAGGCTCGTATGCGACCATCCTCGTGTTGCAGACAGAAACCTGATTCGTTAGTAAAGACAATTTCCATCAACATTTTGCCGTCCACATTCTACTTTCACTGCACCATTGTCTTGTGGAGACGTCTGTGGCTTTTCTTTATACAAAGCAATAGACATCTTTCGGACATACCACTCTGCTATGAATGGCTATCTATCTATCTATCTCTCTCTCTCTCTCTCTCTTTATATATATATATATATATATATATATATATATATATATATATATAT